>JAFBJQ010001019.1:0-39354 GCA_016785345.1 Trinectes maculatus
TCAGTATCAGCCTTACAGAAGGCTCTCAAACAAATAAATATAGACACTGTTTGAAATCCTGAAGCAGTTTTTCTCTGTTCCAGTGACCAGACTGAAAACCAGGGGTTCAGGGACTCTGGAGATCAGGTCAGATGAGTCAGCTAATATTTCTTAAGCACCATCTTAAGATGTCCTTTTCTTTTTTAATCAGAAAGCCTGATTTAAGTTTTCCATCCTCACACAACTTATTGGTTTTTATGTGTCATAGTGTTTTTACCCATTCTATTCAAAAATATTATTGATTTATTTATTATTTTAGAGACTAGTATTGCAGTTTATTTAGCCGTCATTGCAAAAACTGTCATGTGATGAGTGCTCTATTAATAAGTATAAACTGAGGTCATTATTATTATTGCTGTTGGCCAGTCACACGTGCACAAACTGCGTTGATTCATATTGGAGATGTATGTCTCTGTTATTTCAGCTACATCTATCAAACAAAACAACATAAACATATAAAAAAGGTTTTTTTAATCCTGTCATTTTGATGAACAGCTGTAAACAGCTCCACCTGCTGATCGCAGAGATTCATTAACATCCTGCTTCAACAAACCTCAAGAAAAACACTATGATATTATATTATATTATATTATATTATATTATATTATATTATATTATATTATAGCGGTGAGGAAACACTGGTGAGTTGTTCACCATCATGTGAAGCTGTGATGTCACACACCGGGACTCTGGCCACTTTCTCCACTATCTACTTTGTACTTTTTGTCCATTGCATCATTTCCATTCAATTCAAAAAACTTTATTTTTTCCCAGGGGGCAATTTAAGGCTCATAGAGCAGCAGCAGCCTTACAAAAGATAAATAATAAAAAACAAAAGGCAGTTATAAAACAAAGGTATGCACAGGTCTAACTTAAGGATATGAATAAAATTATACGTAATATATACATGTACACACAGCTAAATGAAATGGATCAAAATCAAGTGAACAGAGAGGATGAATGGTTGTCGTGCAATAAGGACCGGAAAAATAAACACACTGGTGATGGAGTAAAAAGTGTAATATTGCAAGACAACAAAAGTGACAGCAGTGAATAAATATCAGCAGACTCATACTGAACAAACAGACAGGAAATAAATCTGTCGACAGAACTGTGAATGAAGCAGTGGCTAAAGATTCATCTGATTAACGTGGTCACCAGGTCCCAGGTTCAGAAACCAGAGACCCACAGACTCTGGTTTCCACAGCACTGAGGCAATGAACGAATGAGAGTTTACCAACATGACAACACATGGATGAGAGGCACATGTGGAAAAGGGGAATGGGAATCATAAGGTGGAAGAGTGGGAAGTAAGAGCTGAGACACCATAACCCCCCCCCCCAGCCCCATCAGTGAGGCCTGTTCACAGCCTGTGGCCCTGTGGTGAACCACTGAGGAGATCTTACCTTCAGGGGCTCATGTTGAAGAAACGTTCACAGCTGATGTTACCTCAGGTCATGTGACTGAGTATGACAACATATTATTATTATTATATTTCCACTGATCAATACTGAGCATTGTCAAACAAATGAGTGACATCAGCAGGCACAATGGCAGCAGATGACTTCAAACCTGCTGCCTGTCTTCTTCTTCTTCTTCTTCTTCCTCCTCAGAAAACTTTACTGCCACCTAGAAGGATGGAGAGAAAATCATGAGTCCTCTGATTCAAAGTGGCGTTTGTGCCTTGTCAGGCGCCACCTGGTGGAATCAGCAGCACATTGCAGCAGATGACTTCTGGGAAAAAAGCTCACTTGTTGTTTCAGACAGGTGAGAACAGCTGTTTATTGATCATCAGGTGATCCAACATCTTCATTAAGGACATGATTCATCACTTTCCTCATACATGTGTGAGAGACACCATACAAATAACAGAAGAGACATGCAGACACGTGTGGGTGTGTCCTCATGCTGCACTCACCTTTGACCCCGACCCCAACAATCACCTAATAATATGTAAACATCATCGTTGCCATAAGACTCAGACTCTTAAAAACCAGACAACCATGACCAGAGCCTGAAGAGTCTTTCAAAGTAAAGTCTGTCCATGTCTCTGACTGAAGAACTGGACATGGACATCGTTTCCTCTCGTTGTGGCGCAGTGGAACCTTCAGGATTTGGGAGACCAGCTCATGTTCCTGCAGGACCTGAACCTTCTCCTGTGACGACTGCGACCACTGACCTAATCACATCTCCTGCACGTCTGCAGGCCTCTGACTGAAGCAGACGCTGCTGTTCCACCGTGTCTCCACAAAACATTACACTGTCAAACCGGTGTTTACAGGTGGACAAACACCACAGCTACATGCTAATACTGGCCACAGGAGTTCAGAAGATTCAGAAGATTCAGATCTTCTCCCTCTAAGATCCTTCATCATCGTCCTCCTGTGGTCCCGGGTCTCGTCTACCTCTCAGCACTGATCTTGTAGCGCAGTACAAAGTAAGCGATGAGCCGCAGAGAGAAGAAGAAGATGACGAGGACGATGAAGTCCAAGTAGAGTTTGGCATCCAGCATATCCAGCTCCTTCAAGATGGCCACAGACTTCTGGAAGTGACATGTTTCATTTTCACCACAGTGAAGATCCTCACGGTCCAGACCATAGATGGACAAGATAACACCCTCGAATCCATATCTGAGACACAGAGAGAGAGAGAGAGAGAGAGAGAGAGAGCGAGAGAGAGAGAGAGAGAGGGGTCACCTGACGCAGGTTTAGTAAAACATGACAAACGTCATTTATAGAGGGAGGGGCAGTCAGCTGTCAGCTGCAGGGGGCAGTAGGGAGTAGGGGGCAGCATGTTCCTGGTTTGGAGTAGACCTCATTCAGAGTTATGAAGCAGTGGTCCCACCTGACGTAGGAGATGTAGGAGATCCACTGCAGGTACCAGGGGATGGTGTCAAAACTGACAAAGAACCCAGAGAACAGCAGGACCGGGATCGCCGTGACCGGACCCACGAATGTCGCCACCTGCAGGAAACAAACACAGCTGAATGAAGTCAGCTGGTGAAGTATGTGAGGTCACAGATGACTGAGACGGGAGAAGGAACCTGCAGCGAGGTGGATGCAGCTCCGATCAGCAGACCCAGACTCTGAGCCACCAGCGAGGTCAGGATCCCCAGAGACAGAAAGAGGAAGAAGCGGCCTGCATCTTCTGGCTGAGCTGTCATCCAGTACACAATACTGCAGTACACCACCGGAAATATTACCTGTAGAGTACACAGTACAGGGCAGTATGAAGACTGATCCCTCATCCAGCAGTGAGAAGACACAGATGATCTGTAAAACTCCACCTGGATCACAGGTGATCACTGGACTGGAGCATGCACACACACACACACACACACACATATGTAGAATTTACCTGGAAGGGGATGTCGGCCATGGTCTTGGCCAGGTAGTAGGCCTTCAGACTGTACCAGTAGTTCAGGTGTTCCCTCAGAAACACGCCCATCTCCAGAGGAACTGAAAAACAGAGGCAACGTAAAGCACAAACACAACACAACATCTGACAACGATTTGTCTCAACAACCAGCAGCCGACTCACAGGTGAGCACTGTGGGCATCAGGGCAGCGAACATGAGGAACAACATGGAGAAGAAGAGGAACCCCGAGTTACTCAGAACCTTCTTGGCCTCGTTCCCAATCCCCAAGTACAAAAGGCCGATCAGGACGCCGATCCCAATGTGAGACGAGATCCTCAGGTGAGTCAGCACCTGCTCAAACGACAAGAACACTGCACGTTTCAAACTGCCACTGCAGTCACTGTGTGTGTCCAGAAGGTGTCGCTGTGCACACTTACTGAGTCCCTGAGGATGCTGAGGAAGGTTCTTCTGAACAGTATGGAGAACTGGGTCATGCAGCTTGCTGAGAAACTGTGGCAACCCTCTGACGAGGAGGTGTCCTGGAGGACAGGGATCACAGGTATCAGCTCATGTGACTGTATCTGCACACTGACACTGACACTGACACTGACACTGACACTCACACTCACACTCACACTCACACTCACGCTGACGCTGACGCTGACACTCACACTCACACTCACACTCACACTCACGCTCACGCTCACGCTGACGCTGACGCTGACGCTGACGCTCACACTGACACTCACACTCACACTCACACTCACACTGACACTGACACTCACACTCACACTCACACTCACACTCACACTCACACTCACACTCACACTGACACTGACACTCACACTCACACTCACACTCACACTCACACTCACACTGACACTGACACTGACACTGACACTGACACTCACACTCACACTCACACTCACGCTCACACTCACGCTCACACTGACGCTCACACTGACGCTCACACTCACACTCACGCTCATGCTCACGCTGACGCTGACGCTGACGCTGACGCTCACACTCACACTCACACTGACACTCACACTCACACTCACACTCACACTCACACTCACACTGACACTGACACTGACACTGACACTCACACTCACGCTCACACTCACGCTCACACTCACGCTCACACTCACGCTCACACTGACGCTCACACTGACGCTCACACTCACGCTCACGCTCACGCTGACGCTGACGCTGACGCTGACGCTGACGCTCACACTCACACTCACACTCACACTGACACTGACACTGACACTGACACTCACACTCACACTCACACTCACACTCACACTGACACTGACACTGACACTGACACTGACACTGACACTGACACTCACACTCACACTGACACTGACACTGACACTCACACTGACACTCACACTCACACTCACACTCACACTCACACTCACACTCACACTCACACTGACGCTCACACTCACACTCACACTCACACTGACACTGACACTGACACTGACGCTCACACTCACACTCACACTCACACTGACGCTCACACTGACACTGACACTGACGCTCACGCTCACGCTCACACTCACGCTCACGCTCACGCTCACGCTCACGCTCACGCTCACGCTCACGCTGACGCTGACGCTGACGCTGACGCTCACACTGACACTGACACTGACACTCACACTCACACTCACACTCACACTGACACTCACACTCACACTGACACTCACACTCACACTCACACTCACACTCACACTCACACTGACGCTCACACTCACACTCACACTCACGCTCACACTGACGCTGACGCTCACACTGACACTGACACTGACGCTCACGCTCACGCTCACGCTCACGCTCACGCTCACGCTGACGCTGATGCTCACGCTGACACTCACACTGACACTGACACTGACACTCACACTCACACTCACACTGACACTCACACTCACACTCACACTCACACTCACACTCACACTCACACTCACACTCACACTGACACTGACACTGACACTCACACTCACACTGACACTGACACTGACACTGACACTCACACTCACACTCACACTCACACTCACACTCACACTGACACTGACACTCACGCTCACGCTCACGCTCACACTCACACTCACACTCACACTCACACTGACGCTCACACTCACACTCACACTGACACTCACACTGACACTGACACTGACACTGACGCTCACACTGACACTCACACTCACACTGACACTCACACTGACACTCACACTCACACTCACACTGACACTCACACTGACACTCACACTGACGCTCACACTGACACTCACACTCACACTCACACTCACACTGACGCTCACACTGACGCTCACACTGACGCTCACACTCACGCTCACACTCACGCTCACACTCACGCTCACACTCACACTGACGCTCACACTGACGCTCACGCTCACACTCACACTCACACTCACACTCACGCTGACGCTGACGCTGACGCTCACACTCACACTGACACTGACACTGACGCTCACGCTCACACTCACACTCACACTCACGCTCACGCTGACGCTGACGCTCACACTGACACTCACACTCACACTCACACTGACACTGACACTCACACTCACACTCACACTCACACTCACACTCACACTCACACTCACACTGACACTCACACTCACACTCACACTCACACTCACACTCACGCTCACGCTCACACTCACGCTCACACTCACACTCACACTGACACTCACACTCACACTCACGCTCACACTCACACTCACACTGACGCTGACGCTCACACTCACGCTCACGCTCACACTCACACTCACTCTGACACTGACACTCACACTCACACTCACACTCACACTCACACTGACGCTCACACTCACACTCACACTGACACTGACACTGACACTCACACTCACACTCACACTCACACTCACACTCACACTCACACTCACACTGACGCTCACGCTCACACTCACACTCACACTGACACTGACACTCACGCTCACGCTCACGCTCACGCTGACGCTGACGCTCACACTGACACTCACACTCACACTGACACTCACACTCACACTCACACTCACACTCACACTGACACTCACACTCACACTGACACTGACACTCACACTCACACTCACACTCACACTCACACTCACACTGACGCTCACACTCACACTCACACTCACACTCACACTCACACTCACACTCACACTCACACTGACACTGACGCTCACACTCACACTGACACTGACACTGACACTCACACTGACACTGACACTGACACTCACACTGACACTGACACTGACACTGACACTGACACTCACACTCACACTCACACTGACGCTCACACTGACACTGACGCTCACACTCACACTCACACTCACACTGACGCTCACACTCACACTCACACTCACCCTGACGCTCACACTGACACTGACACTGACACTCACACTCACACTGACACTCACACTCACACTGACACTCACACTGACACTGACACTCACGCTCACACTCACACTCACACTCACACTGACGCTCACACTGACGCTCACACTCACACTCACGCTCACACTCACGCTCACGCTCACACTCACACTCACACTCACACTCACACTCACACTGACACTGACACTGACACTGACACTGACACTGACACTCACACTGACACTCACACTCACACTCACACTCACACTGACGCTCACGCTCACGCTCACGCTCACGCTCACGCTGACGCTGACGCTGACGCTGACGCTCACACTGACACTGACACTGACACTGACACCTCACTCACACTCACACTCACACTCACACTGACACTGACACTGACACTGACACTGACACTGACACTGACACTGACACTGACACTCACTCACACTCACACTCACACTGACACTCACACTCACACTCACACTCACACTCACGCTGACGCTGACGCTCACGCTCACACTCACACTCACGCTCACGCTCACGCTCACGCTGACGCTCACACTGACACTCACACTCACACTCACACTGACACTGACACTGACACTGACACTGACACTCACACTGACACTGACACTGACACTTACACTCACACTCACACTCACACTCACACTGACACTGACACTCACACTCACGCTCACACTGACACTGACACTCACACTGACGCTCACACTCACACTCACACTCACACTGACGCTCACACTCACACTCACACTCACACTCACACCCACACTCACGCTCACACTCACGCTGACACTCACACTCACACACTGACACTCACACTCACACTCACACTCACACTCACACACTGACACTCACACTCACACTCACTCACACTCACACTCACACTCACACTCACTCACACTCACACTCACACTCACACTGACACTCACACTCACACTCACACTCACACTGACACTCACACGCACACTCACACGCACACTCACACTCACACTGACACTCACACTCACACTCACACTCACGCTCACGCTCACACTCACACGCACACTCACACTGACACTCACACTGACACTCACACTGACACTCACACTGACACTGACACTGACACTCACACTCACGCTCACGCTCACGCTCACGCTCACACTGACACTCGTTTATTGTGGTCAGATTCATACAACGTTTTCTTTATTGTTGTTAAAGCCCTGACGTTTCAGCCTGTTTGATTAAAAGTGCAGATTTGTGTTATAAATGACATCAGTGTAAAATACACAACAGTGTGACGTTGACACTTTGTGGTGAATCACACACCGTGAGCGAGTCTCCTGTTATTGCGGTGTGTTTGTGTTGTACCTCCTGTGTGCGCTGCCACAGGGGGGGGTGAGCAGTTGTGTCTCCGTTCAGCTGAGTCTGAGGATCCTTCTCACACCTCTTCTCCTGAACAGCTTTCACCAGTCGCACCATCTGATCTCCATGCTCTCCAGATGCCACCTCCATCACTGTGGTGGAGAACTGACTGTGAATGTGTGTGGTGTCGGTGCTGAGGTGTGGGGTTAGTGGGAGGGGTCTTACCGAAGTCTGCGGGGTTGTGGTAGGTGGGACAGTTGAGCCCGAGCTCTCTGAGGTAGGGAACCAGACTGGAGACGTTCCCTCTGTAGATGCACCGACCCTGACTCAGGACGTAGAGCTGGAACATGGACATGGATCAGAAACCCTCTGTGTGTGTGTGGTTTTTACTGTTTGTCACTGTGTGTTGATCTGAAGCCAATGAGGTGGAGGTGCAGTGTCTCTAACTACAACTCAGATGTTTGATCACCTGATCAAAGAGCTCAAACAGTTTGGCACTGGGCTGGTGGATGGTGCAGATGATGGTCCGTCCTCCCTGAGCGAGAGCTTTGAGTAGAGACACCACCTGGAAACAGGACGCGCTGTCCAAACCACTGTGACACGGGGACAGAGAGAGAGACACGGGTCAGAGCCTGGGACATGGACCAAACTAAAACATCGATGTGGGCATCATATAAATGTTCTGCTGATGTTCCTGTCATGTTGGTGACTTCTCTCTCCACACTGATGTTTCTTCAAACTCAGTTAGTTACTGATCACATAAAAACTTGTTTAGAAGTTGGGGTGGGACCTTGATGTGGATCTGGATCACCAATAAAATAAAACAGACAAAATGTTTGAACCAGACATCACTGTTTGGTTTTAGTGGACACTGACTGAAGTGCACCACAGGGGGGCAGTGAGAGACGGTCCATCAGTCTCTGACCTGGTGGGCTCGTCGAAGAACATCACGGGTGGATTATTGACAAGCTCCAGAGCGATTGCCAATCTCTTCCTCTGACCCCCCGACAGGTGAGACGTCCTGGTCTTAGCACAGTCCTGTAAACCCAGAGCTATCAGGATCTTCTGAACCTGAACACACACATGGAGACCAGGTACTTGACTTCTGACATCAACAGAACCAGGAGTCAGCCGAGGATCCAAACTCACCATCTCTCTGCGAACCTCCACCTTCTCCTGCAGCTTCAGGTTGGCTGAAACCTGTGGAAACAAGAGGACGTCACTGTGGATCTCAGATCATCAGTGAACTCAAGTGGAACCACATTAACACGAGTTAACGAGTCAGTTAACGAGTCAGCTGTTACTTATCAGTGCTCTGTACCATCATGACCTCCTGCACAGTCAAGTGAGGCAGCAGCATGTCATCCTGCATGATGTAACAGGAGACCTTCCTGAAGGAGCGCAGGTCTCGGGGCCGACTGTTGATCAGGATCTCCCCCTTCATCCCCGTCTCTCTGTTTAGAAACACAGGAACACAGTGAGACAAGACCAGACCGCTCGGACCAGTCTACTGGTACCGGTCCGGCCTTCAGACATCAGACCAGACCACTCAGACCAGTCTACTGGTACCGGTCCGGCCTTCAGACATCAGACCAGACCGCTCGGACCAGTCTACTGGTACCGGTCCGGCCTTCAGACATCAGACCAGACCGCTCAGACCAGTCTACTGGTACAGGAGCGGTCCACCACATCTGGACTGCGTTCATCAGAATATGAGAAGAGCAGGGCGTGAGGACTGCAGGTGTCACCTGACTCACCTGTACCCGGCCAGTATGTTCATGAGGGTGGACTTTCCAGCTCCTGAGGGTCCCATGATGGCCACCAAGTCCCTGCTGGTAAATTTCCCAGAGATCCCTTTGAGCAGAGTTTTGTAACCTGAGACAGAACAGAGACAATCAGCCTGCAGTTTCCCAGCCGCTCTGAGGACAGCTCTTTGTCCACAGAGCCATGAATCAGGTTTCAGACCAGTTTGGAGGTTTTTGTCTCAGTGTGCGTTCACGCTCTGATTTCATGTTATCACACAGTTCACTGTGGTAACTTGACCTTTTCACCTTTTTATTTAATGTGTAACGCACAAAGTGAATACATGGTTAGAAACGTACTGACAAACAGGCACAAACCAAAACGTTCTGTCAATTTCCGTGATGGTAACTAGACAAATGAGGTTACCATGGAAACCAAAGAAAGCAACCTGCAACAACTGCAATGTTTATCTGCTGATGGAGGTTGAACACTCTTTAATCAGATTATCAGATTTAATCTGACTGGATGGGATTTAATCCCCTGACCGACAGTAACCTCCACTGCAGTAATACACACACACAACCACAAATATACACACAAATATACACACACACAAATATACACACAAATATACACACACATTACAAACGTACATGTAAAGAGTGAATGCATTGTAGAAGTGGGGAGCTCCCGCTGTTCATTCACTTTAATTACTTCTATTTTTTTACTTCTTTTGTGTCTTTGGTGTTTTTTGTCTTTTTGTCTTTGTTCTGTCCTCACTTCCTGTTGTCACTGTGTTGTTCTTATTGTTGCTGCTGTGTGAAACTGCGTTGTGTTGTTGTGTAATGTTGAGGATGACAGCTTTTCAGTGGGCAGGTAATGAGTCTTTGTAAACAGCTGAACTCAGATCAGATTTCACATCTGGACGTTTTGTCCTTCAGTCTTTTGTCCGGGTGCTGAAAGAGGACACGAGTTTCTCTGTCCACAATAACGCTGGTTTTATCGTCACTCTTTCAGTCAAACTGGGTTTTCTGTCCAGTCAACACATTAGTGTCCTCAGACATCTGGACATGTAGACGTCCACATGTCCAGCTGTCCACATGTAGTGTTAATGCAACTGACGTCAGCTGTGTCTGTTTGTTTGTGACTCGTTTTCTTTGGACAGTGACAAACTGAGCTGCTTCTTAACTGAGCTGCTGCTATTTACAGCAGGAAACTCAGATTACAGAGTACATCTGATAATCCCCACACACACACACACACACACACACACACACACACACACACACACACAGTAGCCCGTGGACAGTATCAGACAGACAGAATACATCTGGATGGAGAATGAACAGAGCGATGTAATGAGTGTTTTCTCTATTTGATTCCGTTTCTGTTTTAAGGACAGAAGTCAAACCATAGATTTTATGAGGCAACAGATGTTTGAGAACATTCAACCCTGTTGTCTGAACACATAAGAATCTCTGAAGGTTCATCCAGGTTCTGATTCTCTAACACAAGCCATGTTTATGGACAACTAGCTGACCAGTCAGATGTGGATTTCGGTTTCATACCTTTCTTCCTCCACCAGGGGCCCTCTCTGATGGCGTAGGAGACGTTTCTGAACTCGATGTTGACTGCTGGCCTCCACGGTAAGGAGGAGAACCTCTGGGCCTCTGTCAGGATGCTGTCCACTTTTTTCAGGTGTCCCTGGTGAGGTGGTGTCTTCTGGCCGTCTGCTGGGAGCTTGTTGATAATCTCGTCCATACAAACGCTCACTGTCCGAGGGTCCAACATCAGGTCCGGGGGCCCATTAGTGTTCTGAGGGCCAGACAGGAAACCATGATCTCTGGACATATCAGCGTCAAGGTGACACTGAAACCACGTTGGAAACATGAGTCCAGTGTTGAACTTATTGGATCATTGATAACAGAATGAGTCCATGGATTAGTTGTTGGCCTACATGAACATACACCAGTGTTGATCAGTGAGTGACACAGGGTGACCTCTGTGTGTGACAGTGCAGGTACGGTGGCTCCGAATGGTCCTGCTGCAGATTAGCTGAGTCAGCATGTGGGACGATAATCTGCAGCAGTTAACTGTCGGACAGGGTTTATACAGAGCACAAGGTGCCCCACCCTCACCACCATCATCACCATCATCATCACCACCATCATAACCACCATCATAACCATCATCATAACCACCACCGTCATCACCATCACCACCATCATAACCATCATCATAACCACCATCATAACCACCAGCATCATCACCATCATCACCGTCATCACCATCATCACCATCATCATCATCTTCATAACCAACATTGACTTGTTTTTCTTTTTCTGTTTTAACAGCAAACACCTTTTAGATACATCACATCACATCACTCCCTGCATTACAACATTCTCAATCCCAAACACACACACACACACACACACACACACACACACTCCCACACAGACCTCAGCAGTCATTACTACATTGTTGCGTCCTAATGGAATGACAGGTCCATTCTACCCTCTCTGTTTGTTGGTTCTGTTTTCTGTTGTTTCATGGCAGCTGGATAATTCCTGTAGGTGCATCACCAGCAAACCACACCGCAACTTTCTCAGTTCCAAACACACACATCCGCACAACCCTACACTACACTACATCACATTCTTCTGACCCTCTACTCAGCAGTCACCACGACATTCCAGTCTAACTCAGACTCCTGTCTGATCTTCTTCTCTGTATCTTCTCTCAACACCAGCTCTGATTCATATCCAAATTCATTTTACTCAGTCAACGTTACTACACTGTGACATCAGTACTCATTAGTATCACAACAGTACTCATTAGTATGACATCAGTACTCATTAGTATGACATCAGTACTCATTAGTGTGGGAAACCCATGGGTAAATTCAACAGCACTGCCCTTATCACCACCACCATCACCACCATCATCATCATCATCATAACCAGCACTATGGTCATCATTATCCTATCTTCTTCTTCTGTTGTTTAATGGTGGTTGATGAACAACCTTTAGGCACATTACCTCAGAATCACACGCTATGCTACTTCACTGCAACATTTATTTACCTTAATCACCTTGATCTCATCTCTGGACAGACACTGTTGAAGTGTCTGCATAATGTGTCCTCTGGGACATGTCTTTAGTGCAGTGTCTCCTCAGTACTCACCATAATGATGGAGTTGGTGACAGTGGGGTTGTGGACAGACCAGGCGGCCATCAGACAGGCCATGGCTGGGAGACAGTATGTCTCTCACACGTCTGATCAGTGTCTCAGGACACAACAGCTTCCACTGCTGGCCCCTCCCCTGACACTGGCCCCACCCTCTGTGAATAACCTGCAAGACAGAGGCCTGAAGACTCTGCTGACGCAGTGAATGGATAATAATAAACAAGACGGATTCAATGAAACTATAAAATCTGCATATTGAACTAAATGATCAATAAAGAAAACTATGCACAAACTATTAATAAATGTAAAGAAACTTTACCTGATCTCCTAATGAGCTGAAACAAATCACTGATGCCAATGTTTGACCTGTTTGCTGTTCATGTTTGTACATGTTGACAGGTTTGTGCTTGGTGCCATACAGGAGACCGGTGTGAACGAGTAAACAGTGGAGGCTCAGGTGTGTGTAACATGACGCATGTTAGTAAACTGATGTTTAATTGGAGGTCAAACAATAGACAAAAGTCCCTGACAATAAAATGTTATTAGATTATAATCAGAGCTCCATTCATCACGGTTAATTTTTTTTAAATTAATTTCCTCGTTTTGATTGAAAACTGATCATCATGACATCATCATGCTGATGGACCCTGACTCATCAATCTGGAGCTCCACCTGCAGGCTGAGCTGCTGAATGAAATTAAACAACCAGGTATCTGTAACAACATCCATCTTTAATATCTTTACAATGTTTTCACTGAAAGTGAAGTCAGTCCACGTCCTGTTGGAATGAGGATGACAGTAAGTCCAAAGTAAACCAATGACATGAGACACATGTCCGTCACAGACACCTTCCTCACAGTCAGCTGATGGCTGGTCCGGTTGCCCTCAGAGGACCCTGCTCACCAGTGGAGTGTTGCATAGTTGGCACCAGCTCTGTGGCCGCAGGGTCGTCCAGGATGGGGAGATGGAATGTTACTGTAACATCTACAAAACTAAAACCGTCACTGTGTTGACAGCAGGAAGGAAACAAACTCAGATCTTATCCAATGAGCTGCTGAAGGTCTGGGAGTTCACAGTCAGAGCATTTCAGTCAAATGAGTTAAAGAGTACAACTAATGGGGGGAGGGGGGAGTTACAAACACAAATGAGCTCCAGGATACAGGACCTGTTCCATCACATCCACCAGCAGGTGGCACCATTCACATATGTACTTGATTCTTCAGATACCAATTCATTACTGTAACACTGTCATGATGCATTCAGATGGTCTGACTTAAAAAAAAAAACAAAAAAACACTTAATGATTCTGGTGAGTTTTATTCATCAGTTCTGAATCAAACTCACAAAAATCACCAGGCCTGTTCTGTTCAGAAGGTTTTAGATGACAACACGTGACATCACATCTGGACGCAGCCGTTTCAACACTGTCTGTATTACTTTGTCTTCTTGTCAGTTGCCAGTGTGTCATGCAGTTTAGAGACACACTTTTCAAACTGGTCCATCACCAGGGTCCCGTTATCATCAAAGAATGCCGACACAGACCTGGTGAACTCCATGTCTCTCCAGTTCCCTGACTTTCCGTCAGTGAAGGAAACTCTGAGAGAGTACTGGTCATCAAACCTGAAACACAGACGGCAGTGGATCCATGAGAAGACCAGGGTCATTCCTGTGAGAAAGATTAATCTGACTCCTTCACTGGAACGAAGTGGTCTGTACTGATGAGCTGAGTTCTGTGGAGAACTTATCTGTTTTCTAGACCGAGTACGTGTAATCTGAATAACTCTATTTTCCCTATTTTTTTGGCAAATTTAATCAGAAAACACAGGATAGCAAGTACAGCAGCAGCAGCCATTTTGTTCCACGTGAAAACAACCCAGAATGCACTGCAGTGAAGAGGTGGTCTGATAGCTCTAGGACCTCGTGTGAACAGAAAGAGGACTGAGGCCCCATCACAGCTGAACCAAACCAGAAAGAGAACCTGGTCCACTTTGAACTTGCAATGTGAACACAAACAGAACTGAGCTCTTTTTGTGTTGGTTCCCTTTTTGGTCCACTTTTAGAGGACTGAGTTCGGTTCACTTAAAAGGGACCAAGTGTGAAACATGAAACACCCTAAGTTTCTGTACCTGGCAGTGGAGTAAAGGTACTGACTTCAACTAGCAGTAAAGTGGTATCAGGTACGGCGCATCAGAATATTTTTGCAAGTGCATGTACTTTAGACCAGTCTCAGTTCGACAACACCCCCTGTCAAGATGTAAATGTTGTAATCAGACAATGGTACAATACAATGAACATCTCATCATAGACGCACATTCGACATCATCAGTTGAGTTCTGACCAACAAAGGTGTGAGGTCTGTTCAATGTGTCCAGCAGCTGGAACAATAAACAGGGAGAAGTAGAGTGAGGAGGGAAGTGTTTGCCGTTTGAGGAGTCACACTGACCGTTTGAGGGATGAGGAGAGCTGCCAGGTGTGGTCTGGATCCATCCCAGCTGGATCCTTCTGCAAAGCCACCAGGAAGATGTTCTTCTCTTTGTAGGATGTGTACAGAGTCAGGATGCCCATCATGATGAAGTACGTGATGACAAAGTTAGGGAACAACAGAACACACAACCAACCAGTCACCAAATACAGTAAGCATCAGTGAGGTCAAACACAGGTCACAATTCAACTTCCTGTTCTGATAAAAGATATGAGATGACACAGCAGGCGAGGACTGGCCTGGACTCAGGGAATGGGTGCAGGTAGTCCCAGACCAGAGCCAACATGGCAAACAGACAGGACACGGTACAGATCAGCAGGCGCCCATCCACCAGCTGGAAATTCTCCACGTACCCGTACTTTTCCAACAGCACCTACAGGAGGTGCAGCAGGACGCCATTATTACGCAGCTGATGATCAGACAGTCACATGACACGTAACCAGCTCAAGGACAAACTATAGACAGGCTGTGCAAGACAGAGGGTTAAATGTCAACCTGCTCCGATGCATTCAAGTCTGATGTGAACAACAATGAGAACAAAAACAAACACCAAGAGAAGGAAAACATCTGGATATCGGCCAAAAAACCAGCAGCACTCTTCTCCTGACCCTGACCCTGACCTCTAAACATCAGCATCGGCTATAGAAAAAGCCATATCGGTCGATCTCTACTTATGATGTCATGTTTACACGTAAATGATATTTACCACTCAGTTGTTATTCAGTACAGAAATGATGTACTGAATGTAAGAGAAAGCAGTGTGTGTCTGTAATGTAATGTGATTGGGCAGTAACACAGCCAGCTGTTTGTCAACTGCCTTTGAACAACAGAAAAAAAACATCCAGAATAATTGATGCAATGAATTCCTGACGTCACAAACTATAGTCAACGCATCAAATCAAACCTTTTTCGCAGCGTCGTCCAGAGAGTTCTTCACTGCAGCTCCGTCCCATTTATCAATCTTCACTGGTTTCTCATCTATCCGCCACTGGGAAACCATGACAACACAAACACAATTATTTCACACGGTAAGACACCAGTCTTTACTCTCACCTACAGCTTTCCTGCAAATCGTCATTAAATATGAAAGCAAGAAAGAACATGTATGAGATCATACAGGTGATGAACGTCATAATGTGGTGACGTCGCATCACCTGTCGTTCAGTAGACACTCATTTGAACCGCAGAACAAACACGGACGTGAACGCATCTCGGTGCAGACGCTTTCACGTGGAAACATTGTGAGCTGTTTCCTGCTCTAACACACGAAGCAGTGACGTAATCGATTCCGTTTTGTCGCAAGAAAACCGAGGACAGACGCAGATTCTGTTCTTTATCGGCTCGTTTCTAAATCCACCCATAATGCTAAACGCATTTCACTTTAGCCTGATAGCATTAGCTTAGGTAGCTAACGGCGACCCGGCACCGTAGACCGAGTCTACAATGCGCCTGTGATGCAAGACCACGCCCACTGAGACAAAAAGAAAAGGTCTGACCTCTTTTTAAACAGCGGCTCAATATATATATTTTTATATAACTGTAAAACTTACTTTCTCCAGCAGACTGCCCTTTCCGTTCCTCGCTGCCGCCATCTTCTCTTCCGCAACAAACAAGGAACCTATGACCTGGCCTCACTTGATTGGCTCTCAGCACGAGCAAAGGATCAGCTACGTCAGACGTCAGACGTTCATAGCGTCCGCGTGGCCAAGTGCAGCTACATTTAAACCTGAGACAAATCCAACCACTCCCAATTTACCAGCCACCGTTTACTCTGTTTATTCTTTTAAATAAATAAAGTATATCTATCTAAATGATGTCAATACCCGGTGTGTGTGTGTGTCAATCTAAAAACACGTAGCCTACATCAACATAATAAAAATTAAAAGTCAGTTATCAGCTAACCTCTTATTTACGTATCATCACAGGTGATGTTAAATATACACGTGATGTATACGTATGATGTATGTACTCATACAGCCAAAAATTTATACTGGAAGACAGTAGGGGGCACCGGTGGACCAGGAAGTGAGTGGAGTTTATGGATCTCGTGTTTTTGTAGCAGAAACACACACACACACACACGCACACACACACACACACACACACAAAGTTGAACTGTTACAGAGGACAAGACACAGTTATCGTTTACTCTGTATTTTTTACCTTTGCAGCAGCCTCAGCCCCCCTCCCCCCATACAGGACCACTGACCAGCTGGGATCCATTATCATCATGTCTTCTGTCACACTGCATCAGCTGAAGGATGAAAGCTTTAATACTTTTATAAAATGTGCATATCAGTAAAGCTCATTTGGTGACAGTAAAAACAAAGTCCTCCTGCTTCGTCAGAATCTGAGCAGAAACTCAAAAACACTACACACTGTCATTCATCACATACTGACGTGCGTCAGCTGACGGTCATGTGTCCAGAATGACCACAGGTTAAAGCCGTATTCACATTATACTGAAAAACAATGGCAGCAGTTCACAAGTAAGGAAGCTGATTACATTTAGTAACAACTGTGTTTCTTCTTTTACACAGATACACTGTTCATGTTCTTCTTTGACATAGTAAAATGATGAAAACACAGGAGGCCGTGTTCACTCACCTATAGACGATATATGATGCCCTAACATTAAGGACTGATTCACACATCTGAAACAATCACAGCTCTTTTTCACTTTCATTTGAATTCAGAATAAATTAACTTTAGTCTCACACTCTCTTTAGCATCGTTCACAAAACAATGTTTTCAGCAGAGCTGCTTTCCTTACCGACCTAACAGCCAGTGTGTTTTTGTAGACAATAATGTGAGTGCTGCATTTACAAGCCTTCTGTTAATATCTCCATTATTTCAGCTGACTATTAAAATAGTTGCATTTTTGTCTCCTGTCAGTGGAGCTTTTCAGTTTGGACAAAAACAATGCAGTTTCACTGTTGACATTTGACGTTGCAGATGATTCACCGTGAAAGCAGTGATTTAATAAACCTGTTCTTCATTGTGATATGTGGTTTGAGCTATAAATCAATAGTACAGTCACATAATGTGAATACGGCTTCTGATCTGTCGTCAGACTGACCATACTCATCAAGTCACATGACTCTGCAGGTCTGTTTTGGCCTTGAGGTGGATCCCTACACATCAGTCTGGACTACAGTACCCATGACCATCAGCAGTCACAGCTCCACACAAAACAAAGATGTCTGACAGATTCAGTCAGGGATGCAGGTGGACCAGGAGTGAGAGGAGTCAATGTCTCATGGCTTTGTAGCAGAAACATTCCATCAGGCGATCTACAGTCACCGCCTGATGCAGTTTCATAAGTTACTGGTGAAACGGGTCACCATTTAAAACCAGACCAGGTCAACATCCGGGTTGAGACGTGTGATGACCAGCTCAGCATTGAACACCACAATGTAAACATGTCTGACGTGTCCATACATCAAATTCACCCACAATAAGGGCTTGACAGATCAATACTATTTATCAGTTAACAATTATTAAAAACCTCTTGGGAAGTCTTTTCCATCTGAGCAGGTCCCACAGTGACCAGACTGTCTCCAGACCACCACCCGCTGTAGACCTGTTGTTGCAGTCTAAGCTAAGGCTAAGGACAGAGACCTGATCTGATTCTTGATGACTGAATATTGATCATCATGGTTGTCACAGAACCGAGGTGGACCTTCATGGCCAGCTCTTCCTGTCACAGACACTCGTCTGTTTTCATGTTGTTGCCGATTAATGGTCAGTGAGCGTCGTATACAATTTGCATCTCCACCATCTTCAGCATTTCCATGTTCAGTGAGTCAGAGTGAGGATGGATTAAACAGGCTGCAGGTCGATCACAATGCAGCACAGAGGTTCATCCTAAGCTGACTCGTCTGAGAGGTAAATTAATTATTCAACAAATCCATAAAACATGATCAGCAAATAGTTTCTTAATCGATCATAAGCTTCAATTCGTTTTCAAGCAAAACAGAACTTGAGTGGAACACAACAATCTATCATTCAATCGACAGGTGATTGATAGGTATTTCTCCCGATAAGTGACCAATCATATCATTTGATGGTTCACCTCTGCCTGGATGGACGATTTCCTGCCAAAAGCTGTTGTCTGCTTTCTTACCGTTGTCCAGGGTTTTACGGACCAGATGATGCATCTGTTCAAAACTCAGATTTCATTGGTCTTTAAGAGGCGATGGTGCGACAACACTGAACTCTGATTTCATCATGAACATAAACATTTTTGAGTCACGTGGTCATAAGGTTTCTGACTGACTGTATATTCACCTCAGTGAACTGCTGGTGCAAAGAAACAAGTTTGAATCAACAGGTTCAGGTTCAGTGTTTTTTTTGGGGGGGAAGGGGGTTTGAGTGTAAAAAAAACTTTCTGAAGAAATGTTCCTCTTTTGTCATTTTGCATATTTGACCCTCTTCAGACCGACTTTGTGCTGAGTCAGCAGAGGAATGCGCTCTAGTGCTTCTTGTTGATTCGTCTTGATCTCCTCAGGCCACATCTCCTGCGGTTCTGACTGGACATCCAGGACCGTAGGAAGTACTTGTCGGGGCTCCTCCTGTGGTTCACCGTCTGGTTCTCCAGATCAAACTGTCTCTGCAGTTTTAGGGCAAGAACCCGGTCCTGGCGCTCCTGCTGGATCTGATGGACGTATCGCTCGTCAAAGGCCTCCTGGCTGACAGGCCGGCTCCTCTTCAGGTCAGAGTCCCAGTCCGAGTCCAAGTGTTTGGTCTTCTGCTTCCTTTTTTTCCCCTTCCTTGAGGTAGACTGGTTATGGAGGCTACTGTCATAATCCTTCCTGGGACTCTGTGAGTCCTTTGGCACTAATTTACACGATTGGAAACCAGAGTTCTTAGTGAATGGTGAAAATGATTTTTTTCGCACAAACAAGGATCCGCCACTGCATGACTCAGGAGTGGGAACTGGCGAATCAAAGTCTGAACTTCCGCGGAAAGTCGCCTCATTGCCGTAGCGAATTGCAGGGACCCGGATCTTTATGGACTGTTTCTGAAAGGCGTCTGCGTCTCCAACGGGGGGATCGAACAGAAGCCTCCTCTTGTTGGTGGATATCAGTCCGTCACCTGTAGCAGATGTATTACTCTTTGTGGCATCTTTACTTCCGACAAACTTGTTATGGTCTACAGTGATGGGGCTTGTCAGAGTGGCCTTGGAGTTCACCTTGAGGTTCTGGCGGTCCAGTTCGATCTGTCTCCACTTCTGCAGCACAGCAGGACTGGCCTCATAGGTAGTAGACTTCTGTAGGCCACGTGTCAGGTTCCTAGGTGTGGACTTGACAATGGTGGGCTCCATCAGACGACCATCTGGGAGCCGTTTGGGTGGTGTGCACGGCGAGCAGACGATTGGCTTGAAGTGGTTGAGCTCCTCTGAGATGCTGTCATTGCTCTCTGGGCTGATGGAGCGCTCGGATCGGAGTGGAGGAAGGACTAGAGGAGTGGAAGACAGAGACGATGATAAGATCACAGCTTGCCCGGTGAGACGCCGGTCAGGGGCAGCAATTGGAGCTGAGGCGGATCGACTGTTCTCAGAGGAAAGGAGGATTCCCGCTGTGTAGCTGTGACTGATCCCGACCTGACAGACAGAAACATGAAGAGCAGGTGAGTTTGGAAACTCGGACCAACGAAGATCAATCTAAACGGTGTCTGCTCAAACTATTGAAGAAAAGGTCTGCTCGTGTACAGGAACATCACTGTGTAACGTCCCACTCTGTCCTCATGTCCTCAGCAAGACAGACTGTGATCAGCCAGTCAAAATGTTGATATTTGTCCAGATGAGTTACAGGTTAGTCAAGTCGTCCTCATCTGAGTCAAACCCAGATTCATCCAATCACAGAAAACAGTGAGACACATGTGACTGACACAACTGACACTGGTATGAGAGACATGTGGTACAGTGTGACCAATCAGCACACAGATCCGGTGGATTACCACTGTGTCGGTTTGTAAATGAGCCTGAATCTATGCTGACACGATAACACAATCATTCATATTCAAAGAACTAAATAAACAGTATGTATGTATGTATGTATGTATTTATTCAAAGAACTAAATAAACAGTATGTATGTATGTATGTATGTATTTATTTATTATCGTCTCCGACAGGCTTGCACTAACAAATTCTTTATTAGCAACTGATCTGCTGATCATTGATTACTGTTTGTACAGACCAACAGCCCGGAAGCATAAAACGCGAGTGGAGGATTCAAAGATCTGAGGTATGATTTCGTACCCGGTCCATCATGGCTGGCTGGATGGTCACCTTCAGTTTCCCTCTTCTGTCCTCCACGGGGTCAGTGCAGCTTCGGCTCCTCTGTGAACCACTGAAGAAAGTGAAGAGCTGTTGTTAAAGCTGCTGGACCCTGACGCCTCCCAGTGGTGCGTTAAAAGACACTGTGGCAGACGCATGGCTGTCGCCGAGTGTGTTTTTCACAACACTCACCCTGCGATGGCTGAGATCTTGGTTTTGCGGACAAAGGCAGAGATGTTCCTGATCCTCCTGCTGATTGGCTCCTCGTTCTCAGAGTCTGACAGAATTCCCTGAGGGGAAAAAAAACAAACAACAATTTAAAATCTCAACTGAAGTTGTACATGATGTTTCTTAACTTTGTATTCACTGTGTGAATGAACTTTGATCCTCAGGTATAAATGTTTTCTGTCACTTAGACTGGACCAAAATGATGGACACGTCAAACTTACCGTCTCCTCATCACATCGCACTGGTTCCTCTTTATGTTTCCTTAACTCGTCTCTGTCCTCAGACACAAGGAACTGCAACGCAACAGTCCCACAACAGATCAGCACAACGGCCAAAAGAGAAAAGTTCAAAATGAATTTATGGTCAGAAGTCAGGAACCACTGTACAGTTTTATTACCAACATCACTTTATGCAGAAACACATTTAAAACCTGCTGCTGTTTCGCTCCTCGCCCTCCGTCTCACCTTGTGCTTCCCGCTCAGTCCTGATGAAACGTCCACACACTTTGGGATCAGAGTGGGAGAGACGAAGAACTCTGAAGAGACAAGACCACGTCATCTGTGAGCACTGTGACATTAAAAAGAATTCAAACAACCACACACGCACACGGGTCGACAACTACACAAACTAATGACCACTTAAAATCCTGCTGGGACAAATAAGACACAAGTAACAATGTGTTAAACTAAAGTCTGAGAAACAACCAGTAAAAAAATGATCCTATCAATAATGTGTGCGCTGAGAGTGGCCAGCTCTCTGGGGCTTCACCTCATCAGAACCTGGGTAAAACAGCTCCCTGTTAATTACCATGCTGGTGACACATGACCTGACGTGTCATGTGTCACCACATACATCACAATATCAGACAACAACAATGACAATAGTTCAGCTCATCACAGTACAGACAGTGTCATGATATTATGTTGATTATTTTAAAAGTAAATCTTTGACTAATTTGATTATTCTTGAAAAAAGCTGGTTAAATCCAGACTCAGAAAGTTCTGTGTTTTTATGACTTCATGTTATATCAGGAATATTAGGAACACGCCCCCAGTAATGCAGTGACCTCAGGAACAAACTTCAGGTCACATGACAGAAGCTTAGATCGAAATAATATTGATAAATAACATTATATATAAACTATATACCGTATACTATTACTATAATACGTTCTACCTCTGAACAAACAGTTAAATTTGAACAGCGGAGGTTAACGTATACAAAATAACCACAGACTAATGTCAGATAAACGCAGCTCACCTGCCGCCTCTGACCCGTAAACGCACCACAACAGTTCACTATACTGTAGTAAACAAACTTCATAATTACCGAGGACAGACAGAGAGCGAGTCCTCCCACTGGAGGGAAACATGTCCCAACATGTCCACACACCCGGAGACACTGACCGTCCCGGGCCAATGTCCAGTCACCCCCCGCTAGGAGACCGGCTCACGACCACCCCCACACCCCCAGCCTTCAGGCACCGTGACCAGGACCAATGTGTCCCGGCCTCCGTGTCGGTTCGACATCGAGCTGCGGTGCTGATATGGCGGGATGTGAGCTTTACCTATTGCGGTCTAAACACCCACCTCTCTGGGCGTCGCAGTCCCTCCTGCGCGGCCCACCGCTGCTCCTCTCCGGCTCCCTCCTCCTCCACAGCCGCTCCTCGCAGCCGGGCTGTGTCCGGCCGGACTGTGTCTGTGTCCGGCCCGCACGAAGCGGACAGGCCGGGTGTCCGCAGCGGCCGCCGCCGGCCCGAGGGTCGCTGCACGCCGCGCACTTGGTCACCTCGTCCTCAAGCGGACCGGACCCGGATCCGTATCCACTGCCAGCTTCAGGCCCGGAAAAGGAGGTTCCCGCGGCGTCACCGGCCGATCTGCCAGGCCGTTCGACAGACCCCGCGGCCGCCATCTTCCCAGTTGAGTCTTCGCTCTCCGGTCTGCTCTCAAAACAAACCCCGCCCTGCAGCCGGATCACAGACAGGACGCGCGTGCAGCCCGCCAGCCCAGAGCAGGAAATTGCGCGTGCCTCCTACAGGTTAAACTTCAAAATAAAGCCAATATATAAGTTACGTTTATTTCACTATATTTGTTTGACCAATTTCAGTGACCGATTCTTTTTTAAATGATAACATCTTAAAAGTATCCATGTACGATTATCCGACACGTCCACACGTGTTCAACACATTAAGCCACAGCAACGGTGGTTTAAATCCACCCTTAATTAAAGTTGTATTTTGAAAGGTTTCATTTTTGAACCGGCAGACACCGGAAATATACAACGATTTGACCGTAGACGAAGAAGAATGGCGGTACAACAATTCTGAGGAGCAAACTGTGAATACGGAGGTAAAACTATCTGATTGTAGACTGACTACATTTAAATTATCAATCAGTCAGTCACATTTTATTTGTATAGTCCATATTCACAAACCACAGTTTGCCTCATATGACGCAACAATCTGTCCAGAGTGTAACTCTGACGAAAAACTACAGAATAGACCTTTTAACAGGACAAAACAGAAACGTGAGGGAGAGGCACAGTGAAGGATCCCTCTCCTCCAAGTGTTAATACTAATGATGATGAGAAGAAGATGAGAAGCGGCTCTGATGTTGTTGGGTCATCCTGTCTGATCCTATAGTTTACATTGACACAGTCTGTTATGAGTCTGTCAGTTTGTTCTTTAATAACAATTCAATGAATTGTTGGTGCTTTATAAAATCGTGGCTACATTAATGATATGTAATATAGTTGTATATTGTTTTATATTTCGGTGTTTTAATTGATTATTTGCAGTATTCAAAATGGTTGTTGAGGAGTAAAACTGAATTAAAATGGAGTAAATGAAATGAAAAGAAAATCATCATTTATTCTGTATCATTGTGGTTGGGTGTGTTATGCACCTGGTTCCTGGTGTGGTCACAGTCTTGGATGCAGGGTGCCAGACCTGTGGTGGAGGTGGTCCGTCTGGGCCTTGTCACCTACCAGAGGGCTCTGCAGCTGCAGCAGGCCTACGTGAACCGACATCGGTCTGGTCCAGCTCACGCTCTACTGCTGTGTCAGCACCCACCCATTTACACCACTGGGATCAGACGCAAACCCTACCCCACCGCACTGCTGGACAGACTCCAGACACTGGGGGCTGAAGTCTGCCAAACGAACCGGGGAGGTCTCATCACTTTCCATGGTCCAGGGCAATTGGTCTGTTATCCGATCCTGAACCTAGGCAGTTTTAGGAAGGTCTGATCTGACTGAATATGAGTATAATACTGTTTAATTTCACTGGGCACATTGTAAATCTAAATTCTGTTCTCAGAGTGTTCGCTGGTATGTCGCCGAGCTGGAGAAAACCATCATCTCCGTCTGTAGCAGGTTTGGAATTGAAGCATCAACATCTCCTCACACTGGAGTTTGGGTCGGCGACAACAAAATTTGTGCCATAGGTATTACAATAGAACTTTGATTTGCATCTGCAGACCTGAAAATGTAACTGCAGAGTAATATTTTTGTAACTGCGGACAATCTGATCATCAATGGTGTAATACGAGTCAGTACTCATGCTTCAGTCGCTTCATCAAAATTAACTGTTCTGAACAGTGTTTTCTTGCCATTTTCAGGGATCAGCTGTGGTCGGTACATCACGTCCCACGGTTTGGCTCTTAATTGCAACACCGACTTGTCGTGGTTCAGCCACATCGTACCATGTGGTATTGAAGGTAAAGGAGTCACGTCACTGAGTGCTACGCTGCAGAGAGACATCAGTGTGGAGGAAACTGTCCCTCACCTGCTAGACGCATTCAGAGACCAGTTCAACTGTCAGCTGACAAATGGACAAACAGATGGAGTAAAGAGGACAGAAGATCGCCTGTGAAAAAACTGACCTGAAGACAGCTTAAGTAATTATGTTGGATTATTTGGGGTAAATTGTTGAATAATTATTGTATTCTAAATGGATATGATGACTTTTGCATGTAAAATAAAGTAAATGTCATTTAAGCCAATGTTTTTTACCCTTTAAATTGCGTAATAATATCAAAACAAAAACATATTCACTTCATTAAATATATGACATTCAAATTGCTAAACTAAAGCAGAAACTTGAGGGGAAATTATTTTTAGTATTTTAAGGAAACAGCAGTGATTTGTAGTGACGATCCAATGCTAATGGCTGTTAGCGCCACAACACATCATAGATTATCAGATTATCAGTCTGACATCTTGAACACCACATTAACATACTGATCTGAGCATGTGTGAATATGCTTCCTGGTCTGATTCCAATACAATAAATGTAACTTCACTACCTCACACCTGTAAAAACAAAAAAACTATTCAAACTCATTGATAAGTTAATCTGTGGGCGTAACAGCGTTGTGTATATCATTATTCATTTAAACTGAGCAATGCACATTAATTACCATATGTTTAGTCCAACAGGACACACAGCAGGACACACAGCAGGACACACACACACACACACAGGCTGATAACGTGTTGAAGTGTTTGTCATTTAGACGTGTGCTGCCCCCAAGTGGACAAAATTATCTGTTTTTCAAACGAACTGACGTCGGTCGGACCGGAAGTGGTGATTTCCGGTTATGAACGCACCACGTTTGAACGACAACCGTATGTTAAGTTTAATAATTAACACAAAACAGACAGTGCGAGTTGAATGTTAAGCGAGAATAATATCCTAACGTAATTTCTAAACCTTAAAATAAATGCATAACAAGGGGCTTTTATTTTCGGCGCAGATCGGAAGTTTGATGTGTCCTGTAGGGGGACCGGTTGATGTCCGACTTAACACTGGAACATTCTGGACACTTAGCGGACTCGGGTCTCCGAACCGGACACTGGCGTGAGGGACCGACACTCAGAGTCCCCGAGAGCCGGACCGAAGAGCAGCCGCTGTCCGTCCTGTCCTCCAGCGGACAGCCGGACGACCCCCGGCGGACAGCCGGATGTCCCCGCCGCAGTCCTCCTGTCAGCATGAGCGACGACCACGGAGTCAACGGGAACCTGAACGCCACCCTGAGCCGCCTCAGCAGCGGGGACCCGCAGCTGGACAGGGCGGTCCAGCAGTGGCTGACCTGGGACCAGGTGGGTATGTGTAAACCTGTAAACATAAACCTGCTGTTTCCTGTACAGTTCTGAAACTCCGTGACGTCATTTCTATGACATCATGAATGAAGCGAACTTATCGGCAGCTGCGACGACGCTTTTTAAGCCGAATGAACCATAACAATGAACCGAGTCCGGAAGCACATCGACTCATCACGTGTCAACGCGTTTCACCCCGGAAACGCGGAAGATGCGCTGAAAGTGAGTGTTGTTACAGTGGAGTTCAGCTGATCACACCGTGACTCAGCGGATCACACCGTGACTCAGCAGGCGTTTTGAGGCTTCATCTACAGTATGAGCAGGTTCATAATGGACAGCGTCCTGCTGATGACTGTGTGTGGACCAGACCTCTGAGATGTTCTTATATTTATTTAGAAACAGCCCCTAACCTCCCCCCCCTCCCCCGATGACCTGCGAGCTGGGTGAATCAAAAGGTCAAAATGGCTGACCCTCAGTGTAAATGTCAAAAGGCTGGAAAAGATTCAGCTGCTCAGACGCAGCCAAGGCAGAGAGACATCCTGTGTGTGTGTGTGTGTGTGTGTGTGTGTGCGTGTGTGTGTGTGTGTGAGTGAGAGTAAGAGTAAAGAAGGAACACACCGCTCAGCCATCACTGATGTGTTAGAACTTTTCAGACGACACATGGATGAGGATCAGGATGTGATGGATCTCCTCTGCTGTGCTGCAGAACCAGTGGACTCGCTCTCGGGTGGAGGCTCTGGTGGCCGCCGGTCGCTTCGAGGAGCTGAGGGAGAGACTTTGTAGCAGGATGAGCTTCGGTACTGCTGGACTCAGGGCACCAATGGGAGCTGGATTCAGCCGGATCAACGACCTCACAGTTATTCAGTCCACACAGGTCAGACTCACACACACACCAGTACTAAACGGGTGTGTGTGTGATGAACAGCGCCTCTAACAGGTCCGTGTTGTTGTCTTTCCTCCGCTCAGGGCCTGTTTTCCTACCTGTCCAGGTATTTTGCTGACTTCAGTAGTAGAGGGATTGTTGTTGGTTATGACACCAGGGGGCAGAAGGAGAGCGGCTGCAGCAGTGAGAGGTGACACACTGTGATCAAACATGACACGAGACCATGACACGAGACCATGACACGAGACCATGACACGAGACCATGACACGAGACCATGACATGAGACCATGACATAAGACCATGACATGAGACAGAGGAGACACAGAGCAGGAGATTGTTTTAGACGTGGCAGTAAGAGATGTTGGAGATGTTGGAGATGTTGGAGGTCCATTCTGACAGTGTTATAGAGAACATTCCTATGGAACAGTAAAGTTCTGTTTGAATAATAAAAAGTTTCCTTTGACTGATTGTTGAATGTTGAGCCCTTGCTGGGTTCTGCAGGACGCATGTTTTCTTCAACTGCTTCACTAGGGGGCAGTGGGGAGAATCATAGCACCGACTTGTTTCTTTCAGGTTGGCGAAGTTGACCGCTGCTGTGATGCTCAGCAGAGACGTCCCCGTCCAGCTTTTCTCCACTTATGTCCCCACTCCGTTCGTGGTGAGGAGATAAACTGTAGTCAGAGTCACACAACCCTGGTCAGATGTGGTCAGATGTGGTCAGATGTGGTCTGATGTGGTCTGTGTTCATCTGGTTTGTCGTTTCAGCCGTACGCCGTGAAGAAGCTCGGGGCAGCAGCCGGAGTCATGATCACTGCTTCACATAATCCTAAAGAGGACAACGGGTACAAGGTCAGAGACACATTAACGAATGGACACCAAACAACAACAAGAACCTCGCCACCAAAATACTCCTGTCTTCATTTTCATCTCTAATTTCACACCAACATTAAGTCACACAGACTTATTATGATTATTGATTATTATAAAACTGTAATGTGTGTGTATGTATGTATGTGTGTGGAATGGAATGTGGTGTGTTATATACAAAGGCCACTGCTGTGGTTCAATGTTTTAAAAGCATGGACACTTTCAGTTTAGCGTGACGACACAGAACCTGTAATACCCACCAGTGGCTGCAGAGGGAGCTGCTGGATCACCTTCCGCCTGCAGTGTGTGTGTGTGTTGAGAACCCCTGTATTTCCCCACTGCAGGTGTACTGGTGTAACGGTGCTCAGATCTCCTCACCTCACGACAAGGAGATCCTGCGAAGCATCGAGGAGCAACTTGAGCCTTGGAGCGCCTCCTGCTGGGATGAGGAGTTGGTGATGAACTGCTCCCTGAGGACTGATCCTCTGACCCAAATCAAAAGCTTCTACATGGATGAACTCACCTCTCTCTGCTTCCACAGGTGAGAGGATGAGTGCTAGTCCCCCAGGTCCCTGATGCTAGTTCCTCAGACCTTCCTGCAGGCCCTTACACCATGTCTCTGCTTTGTGGACTGTCCTGGTCCTGGCCCGTTTGCTCCCGTCCCACAGATGGGACATCACTCTATTCGCAACCTGGACAAAACGCTGAAAACAAAGTTTTGTGTCTTGTGTTTCTTAGGGATCTGAATAGCAGCTGTGCGCTGAAGTTTGTCCACTCATCCTTCCATGGTGTTGGACATGTCTTTGTCCAGCAGGCCTTCCAGTGCTTTGACTTCACTCCACCAGTCGCTGTTCCTGAGCAGAAAGACCCAGATCCCAATTTCCCTTCTGTCCACTGTCCAAACCCTGAGGAGGGAGAGTCTGTTCTGGTAAAAAAAAAAAAACACACACACAGATCAAAATTCAAAGTTCTTCGATTCAGGAGTTTAGTTTTAAACTCGTCTCTGATTGTGTGGCAGGAGCTTTCTCTTCGACTGGCGGAGAGGGAAAACGCTCCGATTGTTCTGGCCACAGATCCTGATGCTGACCGTTTGGCTGTAGCAGAAAAGTGTGATGGGAAAGTGTGATGTTTCTTGCTCTTCAGTCTCGAGATTGTCGGAGGTGAAACACCACAGGTGTGTTGACCAGTGCCTCTTTGGTTTACAGGTGTGATTGGAAGGTGTTCACAGGGAACGAGCTGGCAGCTCTGCTGGGCTGGTGGATGTTCTTCAACTGGAAGGAGAATCATCCAGATCCAGTGGACACTCAGAGGGTTTACATGTTGGCCACCACAGTGTCCTCCAAGATCCTACAGGCCTTGGCTGACATGGAGGGGTTCCACTTTGAGGTGAGATGAGAGCAGGAGGAGGAGGAGGAGGAGGAGGAGGGGAAAGTGATGGTGGTGACATCTCCTTTCTGTGTTGAACAGGAGACTCTCCCTGGATTCAAATGGATCGGGAACAGGATCCATGAACTCACCAAAGCAGGAAATGAAGTCATATTTGCCTTTGAGGAGTCGATCGGTAACTTGTTTCTGTCTCTGTCCTGGTCACTGTGGAGGTTTTACCTCTGCAGTGTTCCATGTGCCACAGCATCATTTACAGCCCGTTAGCTGAGAGGCTGTGGTTTCTCTTTCTCTATATATAATATAAATAATATATATATTATATAAATATAGTTATGTAAGCACATAAATGCTGCTTAGACTAAGAAGTAAGGTCTGTTTGAGAAGCTCATTAGACCATCAGAGGTTAAACCTGACCAGGGACGCTTGTCTTCGTGATGTCAGGTTTCCTGTGCGGCAGTATGGTCCCTGACAAAGATGGCGTCAGTGCAGCAGTGGTTGTGGCTGAAATGGCAGCTTACCTCCACCACAAGAGACTGAGTCTGAACCAGCAGCTCCACAACATCTACCAGACGTAGGTTTGTCCTCATATGTATTTCACGTCCTGACTCAGGACGTCTCATTCAAAGACGGATCAGATGTTGCTGTGACTTTGAATGTAATCTTTTTCATCACCTGTGTTGATGCTGAATCTGTATAATGTTTCTAACTTGTCTTTGAGGAGGTTTAAAGGTTTTCCCAGAGTTCTTCTCTTTTATATTGACAGTTGACTCCGTTACTTCCTGTCTGCAGGTATGGTTATCATGTCTCTAACACCTCCTACGTCATCTGCAACAACCCACAAACCATCCAACAGATCTTTGGCCGGATCCGAAACTTTGACAACAAGGGGTCGTACCCGAAGACATGCGCTGGTATCCAGATCGTCCACGTCAGAGACGTTACCACGGGATACGACAGCAGCCAGGCTGACCTCAGATCTGTAAGCCTTCATCAGGAAACAGTTGTGCAGACGTGACTCATTGTTCTTTGAGTGACATCGTCTGTGTTTCCTGTGAAGGTTCTTCCTGTGTCCAGGAGCAGTCAGATGATCACCTTCACGCTACAGAACGGCATTGTGGCCACACTCAGAACCAGTGGCACTGAACCCAAAATCAAATATTACACAGAGTTTTGCGCTGCACCAGGAAAAAGGTCAGCTGACTGACGAGAAAACCTCCAACTCTTTGATGCAGACTAGGGCTGGGCGATAAACCGAAAATTTACCGATACCGAAATTTACGACGATAACCGAATTCATTTTGCCCATGTCGGTATAGTCGGTGTTTAAAAAAAAAGAAAAGTGGTTTTCGTCTTTTGGCTGTTTGTGTAGGTAGGCTGTGTTCCCCTTTAAGACGCCGCACACAGTACAACATATGTAGTCACGTGACTCCACCCCATCCAGTCTGTAACAAGAAGGGGAAGAGACGGTGAAGAAATGGAGGCGAGTTTAAATGCCGAAGCGGCAGCTGAAGCGCCAAGGGCGGCGGAAGAGCAGCAGCAGCTTGTTCCAAAAAAAAAAAACGCCACTTCCATCGTGTGGCAGCATTTTGGATTCAGCAGGGAGGATGCTTGTCAAAAAAATGTAAAATGTAAATTGTGCAAAAAGACTGTTGTCACCAGCCAGGGCAATACCACAAACCTTTTCCACCACCTGCAGTACAATCACGTGGTTGAATTCGACGAAGTTAAAAAAGCTCAAAGCGATAAGAGATCAGGGGGACCAGCAAAAAGTGCTTCCAGGCAGCAGTCATTAACTGAAGCATTTGCTAATAGTCAACAATATTTATAAGTCAACTATAAGTCAACTCAATATTTATATTCATTTATTTTCAGACACTGTAGGTTTACAGTCCTTAATTAATTTAACTAGCTGTGGAGCAATTATGCTGCCACAGCCCCATCTAGTGGACAAACTTTTTGCGCAAGGGATGGTGGTAGTTATCGTCCATTTATCGTTATCGAGGTGAACTGCTCAATTTATCGTGATATTGATTTTAGGCCATATCGCCCAGCTCTAATGCAGACTGATCATGGTGATTCTTTGTATCAGACCCTGTGCTGTGTGTGTCTGTGTTGCAGTGACGTGTCCAGTCTGGAGGAGCAGCTCAGGAAGGTGACTGATGCTCTGCTTGATGACTTCCTGGAACCAGAGAAAAATGACCTGATTCGCCGGTTTACGTAAACTCAGCCCCTGCATGCGCCGTCCCTCTTGTGATGTCACATCCTGTTGTGTTTGTAGAACTACTAGAGCGGCAGCTGCTTCTCCCTGTGATGTTGATCAACGTAATGTTGGACTGAGACGTTTGATGCAAGAGACTGATGGGCAGAGAGCATGATGGGTAAACAGCTGATTCCAAAGTTGAAACCATGTTACGCGTGTGGAAGTGGACGTTCATTAATGACGCGTGTCAATGGAAATCTGCTCCGTTTATGATTTTGTTCACCAACCAACAATTGTGCACAAGCATGTCTTCATAAGATATGTTACTATGTTTTCTGTTTGTTGGTTTTATCAGGAGTAGATTTTCAGTCAGTCAGTTGTTTTTCTTTTCTTATTATTTCTTTCTAATTAATCTACAATCAGCTGGGATCAAACACGAAGCAGACTTTGTGATGATTCAGGAATTAAAAGAAGAGAAATCCTAAATGTTTAGATTTAACTTCTGTCATTAAAGAAGCAGTTAAAGGGACAGTTCCTTTCACCAAACAGATGGGTTTTATTTTTATACTCAGAGAGAGATGTCAGCTGTTTATGTTGAACATACACTGGTGTCAAATGACACCATGAGGTCAGCGCCATGTAAACAACTTTATTTTGGTAAACAAGCTGAAGCAGTTTAGTATAACGTGTGCTAGTATGGTAGCTGTTTTCTTTTGAATGAGATGATGATGTTGCTGATGATGTCATCCTGGCCACGCCAACAGCTACCAGTGTTATTGTGTAGATCAAAAATAAACTCAAGCAAAAAAGTTGAAACGTCTTGAGGTTTATTCAGTAAAAGTTTAAACCTTTTCACAACATTGATGTAAATGTAGATTTGATTTACTATTTCTGGTCTAATTTATAACTTCAAGCCCAACATTTGTTATTTTATTTCATGAATCACATTTTCTGCTATTTATCTTGTTTAAAATAATAATATGTATTTTTTACCACAGTGATGTTAAAAGACACACATAAAATACACATTTACATTGTTTTTGAGTTTTTGTGAATGAAGTTGAGAAGTGATAGTGTTTTATAATTAAAGTTAATACTGTTTGTGGAAGAACACCGCAGACAGAAAAGACTTTACCAGATTGTTACAGGGTTATGGAGTTGTTGGGCTGTCGGGTCATGGGGTCAAGGGTTATGGAGTTGTTGGGCTGTCGGGTCATGGGGTCAGGGGTTTGTGGTTCACATTACTCTGACCTCCTCCTTATGTCACATGTGAGGGGATGGAGCCTCCAGTCTGAGGCCGAACCTGTGCAGGATGGCGGAGCGAATGAGCTGCAGGTTGATGCCATAGATGATGGGGTTTACAAGTGGTGGGACCACCAGGAACTCTGCAGCCAGCACGTTCCGCAGTGCCTGCAGCGTGTGAGTGCTGCCATAGCGGGAGTACATGACATCAAACAGGAGCGACAGGGTGAAGACGAGCAGCGTGATGAGGTGCGGCAGACACGTCTGGACAAACTTCCTGCGGTCAGAGTGCGACCGCAGTGAAGCACGGACCAGGTGTCCATAGGAGACCACAATGAGTCCAGTCTGCGACACGTGTGAGAATATGAGCATGAAGCCGTACACGTTGTTAACGGTAGTGTCAACACGGCACGACAGCTTCACCACATCCCAGTTGGTGCAGTAGACTTTGCCGACGTGGCGGCCGCAGAGCGGCAGTCTGATGGTCAGTATGACACCCACTGTCGACTCCAGCAGCGAGAAGCTCCAGGTGAGCAGCAGCAGCTGCGCCACCTTCCCTGTGGTCATCAGCGCACGGTACTGCAGCGGCTTACAGATTGCCACGTAACGGTCGTATGCCATGACGGTAAGACTGGTGAACTCACAGAAGATGTAACTATACATCACAAACATCTGCGTCATGCAGCCTGAGTACGTGATGACGTGGGAGTCGGCCAGGAGATCATGCAGCAGCTTTGGGTAGAAACTAGAGGCACCACAGATTCCATTAAAACACAGGTTACACAGGAAGATGTAGATGGGCTGGTGCAGTGTCTTCTCCACACAAACAGTGGTGATGAGCATCACGTTCACAAATATGGTGAACAGGTATGTTGTCAGGGCAAAGCCAAAGTACAGGTGACGGTTGGTGTGAGAGTCATTCAGACCCTGAAGCACGAGCACGACCTCAGAGTTATTCTCCATGATGTGAAGTCACACAGGTCACACAGGTCACACAGGTCACATCATGTCCACAGTGACAATGAACAACAGTAAAGGCTTCACATTTCCAACATCTGTCCAGGGTCTGTCTCTAAAGACGCACAGACAACAGTCTCATCCAGCTCCTCAGATTAAACGTTCAAGTTTAAAGAGGTCCATTCTGATCAGAGGTCAACACAGCATCAGAGAGATCAGAGGTCAGCATGAGACCGATCAGAAAACAGCATCAGACAGATCAGAGGTCAGCACCAGACAGATCAGAGGTCAGTACCAGACAGATCAGAGGTCAGCACCAGACTGATCAGAGGTCAGCACCAGACTGATCAGAGGTCAGCACAGATCAGACAATCACATGAGACAGATCAAAGAGCATGAGACAGGTCAGAGGTCAGACTCTGATCACAGTTCTCTCATCATCAGTTGGAGACAAACTGCAAAGTCATTTAAATTCATATTAATCAGCACAATCCTGCAAAAAAACATCAGCTCTGTTTCACAATATGAACCAATCACAGTTCACAATCAACAGACCAGAGAGTGAATGTTACAAGATGATGACAGTCACACACCACAGACAACACGGCATCGATTGGCTGCAGCAGCTCTTATACAGCTCAACCACGCACACTCACAACTGATGACATCACAGCGTGGGCTGAGACCACACCCCCTCTGCTGAACACGCTAGCTGACTCTCAACCACAAAATGATGACAATAAAGTGATGCAGAAAAAAACACCCTTCTGAGGTCACGTTGTCGGCCTCTGTGTGTGTGTGTGTGTGTGTGTGCGTGTGTGTGTGAGAGAGAGAGAGAGAGCGAGCGAGAGAGAACCACCTGACCAGGGGTCGACTCTGCAGTGGACAGGTGAAAGTGAGTCGAGGTGCCTTCTGGACGTCTTGAGTTTCAGAAGATGTTTGTTTAAAGTAGCTGAGGGGAGATTTCAGGTGTTGCTCACCTGTCTGCAGAGTAGTTATGTCAAACAGGCAGGTCGTTGACCCTCTGACCCTCTTTTGTGTGGTTAATTTCACCTGAGTCAAAGTGAGTCCAGGTGGGTTGAAACACCACCCTCTCAGGAGATCTCAGTGATCCTCATTCAACCACTGTTCTGCTGGTTAGAACAAAGGAGCCTTTTTGGATGAGACGTAAAACATCTTCTGAAATTCAAGAAATCCATTTACTGACTAGAAACCAGTCCTGAAGATCCATGACCCGGATGACCGAGAACCTTCATACAGTCATTATGATTATTGGTAGTTTTAACTTAACTGTAGACCCACATTTTGTTGCAACTTGACGTTAGGGATGTTCGTTATATTTTGACCATATCCGATATATCGATATTAATTTCCGATACCGATACCCCCCCCCCACCCCACCCCCCCACCCCCACACAAAAACGAAATCATTTCAGGTAAACAAACAAAAGGTGGTTTAAAAATGGTTTAGACTTTGACCCTGTAGGGCAGACCTGGGCAAATTACGGCCCGCGGGCCACATCCGGCCCTTTCTACGTCTCTGTCCGGCCCGTGTGAGGCCAATCATAAATTACGACATAAATTAAACAAATATCTGTGTCATGCTTACAATACAACTGTGCTGCTTTTATTTTGAAATTTGAAATTTTATTTTGAAAAGCGTTTACATTTACGTTACTTCCGTATCGACGTATGTGCGTGCGTGTGTTGTGAGTGAAGGTGAACAGTGATAAGTGATGCTAGCCAGGATACCCTCAAGAGGTCGGCTCACACTAAGAAAAGAAAAGTTGGTAACGAACGCCGTGTTTTCAACAACACATGGACTGACAAGTATTTCTTTCTCAGAAATGAAAGGTAAAGCTTAATCTGAAGAACAGAGCGTCCGACTTTATTTTTTTTTTTTTAACATGTCCTGTCCGACTTTGAATGTTTTTGTCTGGCTTTGGATGAGAGCTGCGATGTAGGTGACACCACCCAGCTACTGTGTGGCCCTCTGACACAATTCAGGTTTCTCATGTGGCCCCTTGTAAAAATTAATTGCCCAGGTCTGCTGTATGGGCTACTTGTATCTATGATGTCACTGTCAGAGGTCAGAGGTCACAACTTAGGGCACCTTCAGGCTCAGTTCTGTCCATCAGCCTGTGTTCTTCTGCACATAGACATTGTTTTGTCAGTGAGACGAATATTTAGGTTCTGTAGAGTCAGGTGAGGGTGAGACAGGATGCACAGAATGGTACTGAAGATGCTGGAGACATGATTGAGAACAGGAGACAGTCATGTGGATGTGACACATGACTCGTCTCTCAGTTAGGTCCTAGTTCTCAAACTAAACAAACTTCAGACTTTGCTCCACAGAGGCTGTTGTCTCTCAGGTCAAAGGCCGCTTCGGTGCTTCAGCAGTGTCCTTGTGTTTTCACGTTAATTCCCTTTGAAGCAAATTACAGAGCTGTTTACAGGTCTCACTGGTCCACAGAGGGTTTGGTAATGATATCTCCTCGGACACCTCCGGGTGGCCACAGTCCAAAGTATCAGACAGGCGAATGGCATCAACACATCATCTAGGAAACTGTTTGTGAAACATCATCAGTGTTAAAGTTGTCAGGACATATTGTTAGGTTCTCAAATTGTTGGTTTCTGTAAGTGACCAACACATGGATTGATTATTGACGATTAGGCTCCTCCAACAGAAAACGTTTTGTCCCTTCTTCCTCTTCTGTTGCGTCATGGGTGCATTACACCAAAACACATCTGTCCACTGCCGTCCACCACCTTGGGCCTTTGAGCAAGGCCCTTAACCCCTGGGTGCTTCTCGTGGGGCAGCCCCCTGCTCCGCATGTGCATGTTCTCATCTATGTATGCAATGCAGTGAACTTCATTTCCCATCTTGGGATTAATAAAGTGAGTTTCTTCTACTTTTTCTACTTCTTCACATGACATCACATTCTGCCCCATTTCAAGCCTTTCAGGTGCTCGTTACACAACGCTGCACTGACACCCCACTCCACATGTCCAACATGTCCAGTGGATAATGATCACTCCAATGGATAATGATAATGATCACTCCAATTCATTCCACCCAAAGACTGTGATAATAAAGTTAAGTCAAACCAGCTGCTTTTCAATCATTAACTCTATGAGTTTCCATTACAATCTTCCAGTCGCCCCATACAGGTACTATGGGTCTCGAGGTCTCTGCACCAAACCCTAACTCTAACCCCCCCCCCCCCCATTTCTTAACCCATGTTTGGCAAACACATTCTCTGCTTTTGTTCCAGTTCAATAACATATCCCTTAAATTCCTGTCCACTTGCCACTGACCTTGCTTTCATCTGAAGAATAGCCATCATCCTATGGTCTGAGAACATCTCTCTGAGGAACGATCGACTATGGTCATCAAGTATCTTCTACCAAGATAAGTCCTTCATTCATGAAAACTTTATTGCTGCTTTTACTTCTCTCTTCTTAACGTTCCCTGGTATGAACAGTTGACCTAGTACTTGGCATGTACGAAGAACTTTACTACGTTTTGGTGCTGAGGTCGGCCTCCCAGTTCAGGGACATATTTGCCCCAATCTCGTTGTCCCTAGCTGAACCTTCATGGCTTTTGCTCTGTACTATCTCTACTGATTCTGTATAGGACAGCGCTTTCTGTTTCTACCATTGACCATCGATATGCTCACCTACACATCTTCCACATCTCTGGTTTCATCAACACACAACTCCACAGGTTCACCTTTTGTCCCTTGATCAAAAGGTGAGAACGCAACACAACTCAGCACAACATAATGTAACAGTCTGTAAGGTTTAATCAGTGTGCGTAGTGTAGTGAAGTGTAAGTGTTAAGTTGAGTTCTTTTAATGTTGTTTAATGGTAATGTCAAAAACAAACTTTTAGATGCACTATTAAGTAAGTAAGTTCATTTTAGTTTGTTTCAGTTAAGTTCAGCTGAGCTCAGGTCAGATTTGTTTACTTTATAATATTCAAATGAGTGTGAGCACTTGGGGTTTGTGGGGGTGTAAACGCTGGCTCAGTGATAAAGCAGATGGACTTGTCCTGCTGTACACGAACAGATGTTTCAGTCAGGACATCAGACCAGAAATGGTTTCATGAAGTAGGTCGCACAGTAAAACGTAACTTACAAAAATAATGTCATATTAGTGTTTTAACAAAATTGTCTTAAAGTCATAATGATGTTTTAATGTTAGAACAATTTGTATCAATATTGTATCACTGTTATCCCAAACAAATTCTTTTATTTCAGAGGAAATGATGAGGACCATTTACTAGTTATGATGGTAAATTTCACTTTATCTTACTTTGTTCTTGGAGCTTACTTGAACGTAGGGAACTTGAGATATTTTTATTTTGGCATAACAGCTTTACTTTACATTGTTATAATTGTGTGCAACACGTCTCTGATTGTGGTTATCTGTATGAACAGAAGCCTACATGAACCTATGTACCTGTTTCTGTGCAGTCTGTTTGTTAATGAACTGTATGGTAGTACAGGCTTGTTTCCATTACTCCTGCTGCAGATTCTCTCTGACGTCCACACTGTCTCTGTCCCCATGTGTTTCCTGCAGATTTTCTGTGTTTACACTTATGCTAATATCGAATTATGTAATTT
>JAFBJQ010001021.1:0-40393 GCA_016785345.1 Trinectes maculatus
ACTACTGCTAAGTGATATGATTACTTAGGTCTCCTCTTCCTTTATTGCCGATGGTCACATCTATTCCACAATTGAAACTTGTCAGCAGCATCCTTATGCTTCTGAAATGATCTGAGTATGGAGGATCTGTCTAGAAGAACAATTTAAAATCTGATGTAAATTTTTTGTTCTGACTGCAGTTTCTGCGGCAGATGTATGTTCTGGTTCTGGGTTTGGATGTCTTAGGAAATCCATTTGGACTCATCCGCGGTCTTTCTGAGGGAGTTGAGGCCTTCTTCTACGAACCGTTCCAGGTAACACATAATATACAAAGGTCATTTTAAGATTAGTCAAGGTGAAATAAAAACAGGTTTTGTAGTAACCACATATAATGAACATCTGACATTATAACAGTTTAAATCTGACTTCATATCAGGATATGAATAATTGTTTGATGTCATGGATATTAACTGATTTGCATTGACCTGGAATTTGTGTTTCTCAGGGAGCTGTTCAGGGTCCTGAGGAGTTTGCTGAGGGTTTTGTGATTGGGGTCCGCAGCCTTCTGGGTCACACTGTCGGTAAGAAGCACCAGTAACATTTTTAGAATTGAAATTATGTCTTAAGAAGTCACAATTCTCCTCAGTTTGTTTCCAGACGTGGAGAACGTGGAGATCCCTACAGCCTGTATTGTTGTAGCATCTGGACATTGCACTGTTTCTTTAGGTGACGCCACCTGAGTCAGTGCCAATTTGTTCTAAGCACTACAAGTCTGAAAACGAACAAAAGAATTACACAGTAAACCCGACTAACTAAAAGAAAACAAAGAAAACGAAGACTGTGCATAAAAATCTCTGTGGTTGTGCTGAATTGTCTGTAAACATGAGTCAATTAGATGATGAATCTGTGGAAGGCTGTAAACACAATCCAGTCATCAATGGCAATCTTGCAGCTCCATGGTTTTGTCACCTGACAACTTTCACTTTGTGGCATCCTGCAGGTGGAGCTGCAGGTATGGTGTCCAAGATCACAGGTTCGGTGGGTAAAGGTTTGGCTGCCATCACTATGGATAAAGAGTACCAAAAGAAACGGCGAGAGGAGATGAACCGCCCACCCAAAGACTTTGGAGAGAGTTTGGCCAAAGGAGGAAAAGGACTGCTGAAGGTAAGACTGATGCCAACTTGAGTCAATTTAAAACCTCAAACTTCATCTTGATGATGAAGTAAAAACTGATCCACTGTCTCTGCAGGGTGTTGTCGGTGGAGTCACAGGCATAGTCACCAAACCCATGGAAGGTAAGTATTCGTGTTTATCAGAGAGAAAGCTGTATGGTTGTACTGTGGTTAGCACTGATGCAACAAGAAGGTTCTTGGTTCTAGTATTTCTGGTTGGAGTTGGATTGGACTGCATGTTCTCTGACTTCCTCCCACAGTCCAAAGACATGCTGGCTGGAGTTAGGTAAACTCCAGTAAACCTAAAATCATAGGTGTGAATGTAAGTGTGACTGATTTTCTGATGTTGCACTGTGATTGGCTGGTCGCGTGTCCATGGTGTACTCTACCTCTCACTCACGGTCAGCAGGGATTGGCGCCAGCTCCCCCATGACCATTAAGGATATAAGTTAAGTAATGGATGAAAGGAAGGATGGATGAATGGACCAAAGTTCTGTTAATCACAAGGGAACCTGTACATAAGTTAAACAATAAGATTTAAAATAAGAGAGTTTGCTTTAATAACCGAGGAGTTTTAGACCCAACCAACTGAAACAGTCCCAGTTTAAACTCGAACCCTCAAATTTCCAACTGAAAACTTTGCTTACACTGGACATTTAAACGTTTTTATTTTTTCAACTTTGAAAGTGTGATCATGTTGGTTTTAAAGTATTAGACTTTAACTTTTAAGATATACCCCTAATATTTTGTTCTCCACAGTTAACATTTTATGTTTCATTTACTTTAATGTTTGTTGATATGTTCTGTACACGTGGCATCCATTGTACTTCTGTCCATCCTGGGAGTGGGATCCCTCACCTGTGACTCTCCCTGAAGTTTCTGCATTTTTTCTCCTGTTAAAATTTTTTTTTGGAGTTCTTGCTGAGGGTGTGGGTCAGGGGATGTCTGTTAAGCCCCATGAGGCATAATGTGAATATGCCTCATGAATAAATAAAATCTGATTGATTGATTGAACTTTTGTCATCTCTCTGTAGGTGCTAAGAAGGAGGGTGCAGCAGGTTTCTTTAAAGGAATTGGTAAAGGTTTGGTGGGTGTGGTCGCAAGGCCGACAGGTGGCATTGTGGACATGGCCAGCAGCACCTTCCAGGGCATCCAGAGGTACAGAGAACAGTGTGTTTTTGACAGATTATATACGTCTTTTTTTCTCAAGTAGTTTCTGTGTGACTTGGTTGACATGTTTGTTTCCAGTGTTTTGATGTGTAGACCTTTCTGTGTTGTTTGTGTGCTTCATAATGTTTGTTGTCTCTGTTCTTCTGGTGTGCACACTAATTTTTTACATGTTTTGTTTTCTGTTTCTGTTGCTTCTATTCTCTCCTTTTTGTTTGGTGTGTGAGTATTTTACATGAAATTGGTTAAAGCTGATCTCTTTCGTCCCCTGCTCATCTGGAGTCATCAGTCTTTGATCATTCTTTTGTGGATTCTTAACATAATCATTGACTCTTTATTCAAATCATCAGCTATTTATTCAGATAAAACAGTGAGATGAGGAGTTGAGCTTTGACCAGCAGCCCTTCATATGTCAGCATGTCGTTATGCAGCAGATGGATGGTAAGGCTCTGCATCGTGTCATAAATTCATCCATCACATCCTCAACTGATTCATTCTCATCACATAGTCCTTCACTCTAACTTTGCTGCTAGGCTCAACCCCTTTCCAGACCGTCTTCCTGGTTGGTGCAGCATTTTCAGTCAAGTGGTCAAAGTCTCCGAGGAGAGTTGACTGTCCCTTTTATTAAAATGGCACTACTACTAAATATTTTCATATTTTGAAAAATACCAGGAAAAGATTGAAGTTCATGTTAACTTGAGGTGTCTCTTTTCCGAACCTTAGGTAATTTTATTGCCTGTAACACTTAAAAGGAAAACGTTTATGCATTATACTAGCTCGTAGTAAGTCACTTAAGCTTGTGATTCAGGAAGAAGAACCCTAAAACAGTGTTGTGTATTTCCTTTTGTGTTTGTTGTAATGTATGTAAGTGTGATGCTAACATGACGTTTCAGTGTTATTCTGTGTCCAACATAACCTTGTACCCACTGTCTTACTTGACCAGAGTTTTCCCTGACCTAAAAATAATACTACAGGACAGTACTTTGATACTAATTTCAAAGAGCAGGACAGTACATGGTCGAGATGCCATCGTTATCATTATTGTTATTTCTGGCCTGGTCTCATGTAAATGAGTTTGGGTTCAAGTTCGACCGTTTGCCAAAGAGGCAGCAATAAACTGCACTCTATGGCTAACAACACAATGCTTTGATTCCATGGTAATTATATGATAACTCTATTTATTTATTTATTCATGATTATGTAAGAAGCTAAAACAGCCATTAGCCAGTAACTTATGGTACTCCTGGGAAACAATCATATTAAATATTAGATAACTCAGAAATTAACATTTGAGAACTTACTGTATAGTGAAGCTAATTGAATTAAGGTCAAATACATCTGATGGGTTTGATGAAGGGATGGTTGATAACCTCTGAAGCTCATAGTTAACAATGATTTGGGGAAGAAATGGCCTTAAAAAGGTCATTGTATAGAGAGTTATTTAGTAGAATCCAGTTCCTGTCCTGGAAGATTGAAATATTACCTGTATGATATGGCATTCTAAGAGACACAAATCGTATCCAGCAGGAACATTATTTGAATTTGACAAGATGCAGATAAGCGAGTAGAATAGAGATTTGATTATATCATGGGCTGTATGTAGTAAGTAAGACACAAATTACAACTAATGTCTCAACAAAAGGCACTGTTTTAATCAAAGGGCAAAGGTTGTAGGTGCTTGAGCACCTCCTCAGGTCTTTCTGATTATTTTCATGTGTAAACTCCAAATTCACGTTTTGTTAACAATGTTCTCATCTAGAGAACCTGCTTGTGTTCCTACATTTCCCAGCAGGCTCCATCTGTCATGTGACACACTGACCAGTTAACGTTAACCTGTTGAACATTATTGTTTCATGCTGTCACTGTAGAGGTCATGAAAGGTGAGATTTCCCACCTGACTGAAGCCCTAACAGCATCGTGTGCATTTCAAAAGAAGCTGCTTCACTGTTGGTGTTTTATATAATATTTACTTAATAAAATCACTATTATTTTTTAAATGTAGTGATGAAGCTCACCCACTGAAACCTGAGGCAGCTTCTTCTGTACATCTGAACTGTGTGAGACAAAGATCTGTTTTCAGACTCTTTGTCCTGGTTCAGTGTCTTTACTGTCATAATGCTTCAGCTTTATCCTTTGAAGTTATTGAGGAACTTGATGCAGTATATGTTATTAAACAGTCATCTGTCATTCAGGTGAAGGTGGGTGAGGTGGATGGACACATATATATATTTATACGTATATATGACCTCTGTATCTGTGGGTCTGTGTGTGCAGAGTGGCAGAGTCGACAGAGGAAGTGACCAAACTTCGTCCTGTGCGTCTGATCAAGGAGGATGGCATCATTCGACCCTATGACCTGACAGAGTCGCAGGGATTTGACCTTTTCCAGGTTTGATTGCTTTCACTTTTTAAACACTTTGTAAGAGGAAACAGGTTTGAACTCAAGCATCAGACATCTGAACATGGACCCTAACTAGTTAAAGATATAAATGCACATAGTCTCATACCACGTACAAGATGATGGAGCATGATAAATGGCAACACGCCATGTTGATCTCTGATTACTAAAGTAACAAACATTTTTAATAAGTAATATAAATCAGTGTTTGTCATATGATTATTTTAAAGCTTGCAACGAAGACATTCATGTTTGGGTTCATCATTATCCAGTTACAGAAAATTCTGTTGACTTTAAAGGAGATCATTTAAATCAATCACAGGCAGAGCAATATCAGCAGATGCACCAACACTGACAGCTGGTCCTCCTCTGCACCGCAGACATCTGAGCACTCCCACCTTTTTCATATACATTTCAGCTGTCCAGTTATTTCTACAATCATCACAGAATAAAATATCTGGTCACAGAAAAGTAAAATCAGACAAAGTCAAAGTTTAAGTCTGACTTTTTAAGAATGTCATAAAATTAATCTAAAAATTGCTGTTTATGTTTTGTAAAAACAAATATTATTTCATACTATTTTCTAATGCAAAGTTTTCTTCTTCCTCTTGTGTTTGTGTCACATGCAGCCGAATGAGGAGTAAACAGGGTTTGACTGGATTTACTTATCATTTAACAATAAATTGTTAAATGGTCATGGTGTATTTCTCACCCAACATATGATCATTTCTACATTAATCTGTAAATATATAGATGAATATTGTATTCAGATAATTTAGCATGCCAAAAAATATTTTCTCTCATAGCTCAGCACTCACCTTTTTAGTTCTGACCTTTTCTGCTTCTTATTACTACAAAACTATTTTTTCTTTCCAACATTTACAAATAGTAATTTGTGTAGTGGTTTTTGTTTATCACACCCATTTACAGTTTATACAAACATAACTGGCAGTGCAAATTATTCTAAAAATGTGTTATCTCCAGTGGCAGCAATATTTTTGTAAAATATTGTAGCGACAACTTTAAAATCCTTCTGAAGTAGTAAATGACTACAGTACATAGTTGATATTTTCTCGTTGGTCACATATTCTGCATATGATGAAATACTATATTATACATCACTGTAAACTGACGTCTGACTCTGCCGCATTTGTGTTGAACTTTAACAGGTGTGTCACTGTTGACTTCATTGTATAAACCTCAAAGTTAATAAACCTATGAATACTTTCCTCTTTAAGATATGCAAAGAAAACACGTACAGTACATGACAGGATGGGGTGGGGAGTGGGGCACACACTCGTGGTAAATAACTCTTAACAGAGTGATGTTTATGTATTGTATAATATCACATACAACAAATTTCGACATTTTAACTAAATTAACTAAACACAGTTGTTCTTTCCTGGTGCTAAAGCAGAAGTATAGATGTTTTAGATGTTTTCAGTGTCAGGTGTCTTTGTGACTTTGTGACCAACCGGCTTTAATCTGGAGACTGATCTGCAGTTGGTCTTCATCTACATCTTGTAGAGATTCATTAAGTTGCTGTAGAACAAAGCTCTGTCCTCACTGGTCTCATAGTTCTGTGCTGAGTGTTTCTATCACAGGGACACTGAAGTTACAAAGAAAGGTTTGTTTGATATCTAAACCTTGTTTGAAATTACTTTTGTAGCATTTGTTTTTGTTTTGTTTTTTACTTCAGGGGAGGATTTATTAAAAAGTGAAAAGGGCACATCACAAAACCTGATTTAGAGCAGAATGTGCAGTTCTCTAAATCACTATCTTAGTTTGTTCAAATGTGTCTCCAGGTCGTCCACTGATCGGAATGTTAGGTCAGTGATTCTATTCCTAGTTCCTCCAGTCTGCATGTTAGTGTCCTTGGGCAAGATATTGAATCCTAAAGTGCCCCTCATGACAATGTACAAATGATAGGCAAAGAGCTAGATATAGAAATGCTGTATACATATTTGTGAATAGGTGAATTTTAAACTGTAGTAGGCTAAAGAAAGATTACAGTCTATTAACCATTTGTAATCATAGAATGATGGGAAAGAGACAAAAAACTGAGCCCTAAGGATTAGAGACAGGAATAAATGAAAGTCAGGAGACGTGCATGGAGACAGAGACTTCATGCTCGTGGCTAAATTATAGATAAATGTTAATGAGGTTCATGGATGAATAAATAATTAAAATATAGGAATTTGTGTTTTCCCACTTTATGTATGTTCCCAGCGTTCAGGGGTCAAACAGCTAGATGGAGAAGTGTTCAGAGCTCACTGGCCCTATCCTGGACATAGAAAGACCAACATCGTCATCACCAACAGGTACACATCTTCAGAAAGCCTCACTGTAATGTTGTGTTGGTCATTGTAATTTTATATAATTTTTTGTTCATGTTACTGTGTAGGAGGGTACTGTGCGTGAAGGAAATTGACTTTGTGGGTCATTTTAACAAAGAGTGGGATTGTTTGTTTGAGAACTTTCATCGTCCTCCGGCTGTGACAGGATCTGAGCTGAAGATTTACTGCAAGGTACCAAAATTAATCTAAAATAAGCTTTAGATGAAGATGCGTAGGCAGAACAAGACTAGGTCTCAATCTGTTGTCTCAATCTGAGTACTCAGTTTTAACAAATTGAGTACTCTTCTGTAAACAATTGGAAAGTAGCTGAAATCTGACGGAAAAGACACCAATTCAGGCCATATATGATGTCATTTACCAGTTTACTGTTGGAATAGCACTAACGTTCTTGTTTCTGCTTTGTTTTCAAATCATCCAGCCGCAGTAGTAAAAGTCATTTTAAGAGTTTCTCCCCAATCATTGTTTTGTGTGCATGTTAGGAAGAGCAGAAGTTGAAGTTGCCAAAGAGAGATGAGGAATCAGTGAGGAGAGTTCAGCTGAGAGACTCAAACACTGCTCAGGTACAGTGTGTGTGTGTGTAGTTGTGTGTGTGTGTGTGTCTTTCTGTAAGTGTATGTTTTTCTGTCTGTGTGTTTCTTTGCATTTTTAATATTTTTGGTTGCCACAATTACCTCCAGGCGCTGCAGGCAGCCATATCAGATGCTCATGTTGCTCAGCAGCAGCATCGCATGGTAAGGCAGAAGTCACAGCGTTTCCTGAAAGTGGACAACAAACAGTGAGGTCACTTCCTGTCAGTGGGTGTTTATTTTCTGGATGTTTAAGATGTTTAAAAGAATTTAATGAAGAGCAAACCTATGAATATTTTAATTCCAGACATTTTTATTATTTCATTTGAACTAGATTTGTTTGCCATTTGGGAGATTGTGGGGTTTTTTGGTTGCAAGTTCCCTTCAGGTTGTATAGTCACATGTTCAAAATATATACAATATATAACATGTCACATGACATTGACCCTTGTAGAATTCAGTGTGCTAACAATAACAAATAGATTAAATGTTTTCCACAAATTAAAAAATTATGATAAGGTTAATAATATTTTGTGTACGTTGTGATCAGAGTGAGACATCGGCAGCTGTTTTCACAAACATCTTTTAAGATCCAATTAGCTTATCAGTACAGTGAAAATTGAAGTTTGAAGTGCTGTTAATTATCACAACTGAAATAAACAATCTGTTCCACAGCTCATTAAATGTATCTACAGATTTTTCTAATGATCGCCAAATAAATGTATAAATCAATAATATAGTCCGATCCTGTTCAGCATGTGGTAACATAGCAATCTCCTCAGCTGACAAGCTTTATATAATATCACTGGCTAATTTCGGCCAGGTTGAGATGCTGCTGCTAATTCACACAACAACAGGTGACAAGGAGGTTTTACAGGGAACTCATCATCAAACTACAGCACTGTGTGTGAAAGTTCAGTTTGCGGGCTGTCCTCAACCCACTCTCCAGTCACATGTCTCCACACCGTCGGGACACTGAAGAAGCTGGCGAATTTGGCACCCACCAATAATCCAGACATGGATGAGACTGAATGAAAGAAGAGTTAGAAACAGAATTGTAGAGTTAGAGTTAAAAGTGACGTTTGAATCAGAGTTATTCCACTTTTATGTCCTCGTAAATGCCAATAGTGCCCTTTTTGTTCATACATCGACAAATGTCTCTCTCAGGAGGCCTCAGAGCTGATTTGTGATTATATGAAAGGATTAGTAGTGTGCAATTATATAACATCCAAAATGAACCAGTAGGAGGCAGCAAACTTCAGCCTGTGGAGTTTCAGGGAGACGGGAATCACTTTCGTTCAAATCACAATCCTGTTCATCTGGTTTGTGCTCCCCACCACCCCCTCCCCCTGCCCCCAGCAACACTGACACGAGCAGGTTAATGTGCGCAACAGCTGTTTATAACACATAGATACACACTGAGACACTGTCACTCTACAGGGTGTTGTCATGGCAACAATAAAAACAGGAACAGGTGGGGTAGTTTTCCTTCCTACTAATCGGATTTCAGATGAATCTGACAAAATCATGTAAATGATCATGTTTTTAATCATTACAGTTACAGGTGTTCTCAGATGAAGTGATTACATACTCTACAGTTAACTGATGAAATCCACTGGTTCAGACCAAGTTTCAAGAAACTTCTAGGTCCTGGGAAGGAGTGGTACTGATCAGGCTAAACAGTTGCAGTTGCAGGCTTCTGACACTTTTCAGTATAAGAATAAATTCCAACCGTTGGACGGGGGGGTTGGAATGAACCAGTGAGGATCCAGCTTGACAACCACTGTAGTTTAAAAAAGATCATAATTCCATCTAATCCCACTAGAGTACCCCCTTTTTTAGAATGTATGCTTTAGACAATACAAGAAAGCAGGCTAATTACTTCAATACAGCAGCACAGAACAGAGTGGCAGATAAATAAAAAAGTTATTAAAAAAAGATATAAAATAATCAAATTAACAAAAAATACAGTATTAGGATGCAAATGCACAATTTACAAACCAGGATTTAAAGTATTATCACATGTGTATATCAGTAAACGTGATGGTGGTTGTGAGTCTGGCAGCAGCAGGACCACTTCACACACTGAGGGGGCGACATTCTGTCTCTGGAGGAGCTATCCAGCGATGTCAGGGTGTTCTGCATGGGGTGAGAAATGTCCTTCAGGGATGATCATTTATATTTCATCCTCCTGTTGCTGATTTTTTTATTGTAAGTGTGTGTGTATATGTTTGTATACGATAAAGAGAGTTAGGGTTACCTATTTGTTTTAGGACAGATGTTAGTGTTACTTATACACGTTTACTTTTCTTGTTTTAGAAGAAATCATTATTTGTCATTGTCACAGTACGCTTACACAGTCCACTACACAACTAAATATTGGTGCTGCTTTTAACCCATCACACACAGAGTGTGAGCAGTGGGCTGCCATACATACAGTACATACAGTGCGATATGTTACAACACATCACATTATATGTACTTTTACAAGATGTTTACATTTAATGGCAGACTGTCAGACTGACAGCAGCAGATAGCGGTTTAGAGTTTAGTAAACGTCTCCTTCATGATAAATAGACCTGACACCCGGATGACTCTCTGTTCATCCTGCCTGCACGGAAACACACACTGATTTAAGACATCCATGACAACAGACTGATGACTTTCTGTTCCTGCACAGAGGTGGGAAATGTAATCTCACCATTACATCCCTGCCTGTCAGTTTCATGTGACTTTTTTTTATCAGGAAGACTAAAAGTTGAACATGGTTGTAAACAACTGATATGACTATAAACACTGGAACAAAACCTACATTTATTAAATCAAGACAGAACACAACAAAGAGCAACAGGGAGAATGGTGATATCAGTTTTGACTGTTGAGGCTCATTCATCAGCTCTATTTTTTAGTAAGTGAGTAACTGATAGTTTCACTCTGTGGTTTTCTACAGACGAGATAGGTTAGAGAGAGAGTTATGTTAGAGAGACCTTTCCTCTGGTCTTTTTTTCTTACTGTGATTTCAACACATACCTGAACAAGGCTTCTGAGTCTTTGTACCTACATCAGAATGATGATAATAATCCCCATTATTTTCCTCTGTCCTTTGCCAGATTCCTGCTAATTTCTAATGTGAGCCACTGACATATACGGTGTGGTTTTGTTGTCATTTTCTTGGATGGTCTTTGGATGGTTGTGTGCAGCTGATTCAGTTGATCTTAGTGAAGACAGATAATCTACTTGTTTGTCTTACATTTTCACACAGTTCTTGTGTCTCAGTTCACAAAACATGACCTTTAGAGTCATAGGATCACTGTAATTGTAATCATATAAATGGTTTCCAGAAACACAGTGGGGAAAAAAATCTCCCTTTCTGTAGTTGATGAATATTTTGTTCCTGTACCTGTTCTTGCCTGACATCGATCCATTCTGGTTTTCCAATGGCTGGAGTTGGCTGGAATCCAGCTGTCACGGACACTCTCACGATAACCAGCAGGCTGGAATTCTGGATGGGAGGGTTAGGGTTAGTAACACGTTTCTCTAATTGTGTCTTTGAACAGTCAAGTGTCAGTGAGGGACAGAAAATTGTTTTTGGTCCGATTGCAGAAGCTGAGGATATATATTTGTTATCCAGACTCCAGATTTCTAACATAATGAAACAAAGTAGTTCTCATATTCTCAATGTTTTGTTTAATTTTACTGCCTGTAGTTCTCACAATGTTTTTAAGAGCAGATAAAACAACTAATTACCGTAAAACTGTGTTTACGGAAATGTCATAGTCTGGGTATAAATAAGTTAGCGGAAGCTGTTAGATCATTGACAGAGGTTTAATTTACTATTTGAACTGCTGCTCAAGCTCTAGTGATGACAGTTCAAGTGACTGATTCAACGTCATCGATCATTTAGTGATTGATGACTGTTGGTGTGGGGTCCGGGGCAGAGGACCGTGTATAGATTGTTAAACACTATTAGGTTTGCGAATATGGGTTATACAAAAAGTTTGATTTGATTTCTTTGATCTAGTCATCGTTCTATTACTGTTCAGGTCACTGATCCAGAGAGAATCGAGTGATAAATCAGGATCAAATATAACTCTATAGATAACATTCCTGGCAGCCTGTATCATTGGTCATTTGTCTGAGATTCAGCAGTGGTTGACTTGGTGATTAATGTGCTTGTGCTCAGCTGCTCATCTTGTTGCAGGCTTAAATCACTTCCATCACATCATACTCATCTATCTACTTGTTGCAGGCTTAAATCACTTCCGTCACATCATACTCATCTATCTAGCTGTCACATTATGTATTATCATAGTGATCCACATTTGTTTGTTTTTTTATTTTATTAGTTTATTAGTGAATACATGAACACATCTTGTGCAGTTTGATTATGTGCATTTGCAATGTTCAAAGTCACCAGCAAGTGCTGCTATTAAAGTTGACACAGTTGGCTCAGGGTCTGCTGGCAGAGTGTCCACTGTGGATTTATAATGTGGTAAACACAGTCAGGCTTTGTTGGGAAGGTTAGGGGTGGGCTGTTTTAATGACTTCCAGCTGTCTGAGCCCAACCAGAGGAGGATATGTTTGATTCCTCTACAGTCAGAAACACAAGGTGTGATCTGCACAGTCATGTTAAACATTTAACCATTGTCAAACCCAACATACAACATATTCAGAGGAGAAAGTTGACTTATTTCGTGCAGTTCCAGTTTACTTACGATGAACAGTGTGGATGCAGACAAGATGAACAGATTTTGTTTCTAAATTTTGTTTTAATTTCACATTTCTAAGTTTTGTAACCACAGTTCACATCTTTCTTTGCCTAAAGAAGAAAAAATGTGTTGACTAATATAATGTTACAGTTTATTGCATTTACACCGTACTACAGAAAATCGAGTAATCTGAATTGGGATAAGCAGGACACCTTGATAATGATGATAATGATTAGTTTGGATGCTCTGTTACTGTTTCTGAGGCTCACTGATCCAGGACTTTTCCCCACCTGAACCACAGCAGGTTTTTCTCTGTGGAAAGAATAGATCCTGAAGCAAGTAAAGTAAACAGAGAGAGAGAGAGGGATGGGGAGGGAGGGGGGCTATAGAGCTAAGTGGAAAAAGCAGAGTGAGGGTTAACTGGGCCCCCAGGTATGTTCTCCGCCCCCTGTGACTGTTAGCTCAGTTTAGATTAGCTGCCCTGCAGCAGACTTAGACTAAATATGAAGCTATTTGTGTTTAAAGTCAACCAGCTTGAACTGGTCCAATGTCTCTGAAACATCCACCACATGAACATAAACCTCCAGCTGACTGGAAACTCCATAAACACTATAACAGTTCCGAACACTTCACTTTAAACAATTCCTGCCTCTCCGGAAAGTGTCCAATGAGAAACCCCTGTCAGACTGATTATTTAATTTTGTTTCCTTTTTTCATTCACACATTTTTAAAATATCAGGCAATAAAAAAAGTAAGATTACTATCAACAAATTAAGATAAAACTGTCAGACTATTCTTCTTATAGATAACATTTGCATTTTAATTCCATGGTAGTTTAGCATCTATTAATATATAGATGCTAAATATATTTCTAGATAATATATAAGATTAATAATGTCTGTCTGGCTGTCTGTCCATCTATCTATCTATATATTCTTGGTATCGGTATTGTTACACCAACACCAAAACATAAAATGATAAACTAGTCATTCACAAAATGTTTTTTAACATCTGGCTTGTTGTTTTATCAGCCCGTTTGCCTTCTGGCCAATGCCCTGGCTTGTCCTCTGACACCTGTCTGGCCTATTGTGATCACCTGCCAAGGGGTGCATAGTGACCTCAGGGGTCAATGATTGTTTCCACTGATTGTTTTTTAAGTGCAACTTTAAAACCACAGTCATCCTCAGATTGTTCAACTGCAGGACACAATACAGATAAAACAATATTAAAATGATATTAACCATTTATGTGTGTGCGTGCGCATGTGTGTACGCACGCTCCTAATGTGTGTGAGTGCTCCTAATGTGATAGTAGTATATTAATATAATAATATAATAATAATATATTAATATATTAGTCAGTTAAAATACCTCAATACCTGACAAAAAATGCCAATCTAAAATACCAGGTGTTATTTTTAAAGAACCCAGACCTGTTGCCTGAGTCTTTTTACACTGAACACATAGTCTTGTGTCTGTGGCTGGAGGAAAGTTTGTGATATCAGAATAATGATAATAATACTAAACATACTTTATTTAAGCCCACAAGGGGAAATTCAACAAATCTCTGCATTTATCCCACCTGACATATATGATACATGAGTACATTACACAGGGCAGCACGGTGGCGCAGTGGGTAGCGCTCGTGCCTCACAGCAAGAAGGTCCCTGGTTCGAATCTCGGTTCGGGGGATCTTTCTGTGTGGAGTTTGCATGTTCTCTCCGTGTCTGCGTGGGTTCTCTTCGGGTACTCCGGCTTCCTCCCACCGCCCAAAAACATGCATTGTGGGGGTTAGGTTAATTGGCCACTCTAAATTGTCCTTAGGTGTGCATGTGTGTGTGAATGGTTGTTTGTTTGGGTTAGGGTTAGGGTTAGGGTTAGGGTTAGGGTTAGGTCCCTGCGATGGACTGGCGACCTGTCCAGGGTGAACCCTGCCTCTCGCCCGATGTCAGCTGGGATCGGCTCCAGCTCCCCCCCGTGACCCTCAACAGGATAAAGCGGTAGAAAATGAATGAATGAATGAGTACATTACACACACAGCACACACATGCAGAGCAGCAGGCAACCATCTAGGATGCACCGGGGAGAACATTAGGGGGTTAAGGGCCAAGCTCAAGGGCCCAAGGTGGTGGACAGTGGCAGACAGATGGTGGCGCTTCAACCAATCTCCTGCCGGCCCTGAATCCAGCGTGGTGTCGCTTCATCCAAATCGGCCAGTATGATTTTTGAGCCAGAGACCTCTTGGTCACAAGTCCGCCTCTTGAGCCTTTTTCACCACCATACAATATAGTCTATATTTAATTTGTCACTCTGACAAAAAGCTTTGTCTGGAGGCTGAGAAGCTAAAAAAGGAGTCACAGTGACTATAGCCAGGACTGTGGCCAGAAACAAGGACCCAGCCATTAAAACACTGGAGGAGGTCACCTGACTCAGTTGTTAACAGTTCTGATTGCTCCCTCAGGATGTCACTTGTCTCAACATGAACAACTTGACTAAGCATGGAAGTGCTTAGTCAAGTTGTTTTTACAGAGTTTCACTTTCTGTGAAACTCTGTAAAAACATATGTTTTCATTGCTGTGGAGTTCATGTGTGCTTTCTTTGGTTTGCTGCTGATTAAACTTCAAATGGTTGCCATGACTTATCACTCACTGTATGTTTGGAAAATGTTAAACAATACTGTGTCTGCCTAACACACCAAATCATTTACCCAAGTGGATGCTAATTTACATTAGCATAGTCCTGCATTTACAGGACATGTTAGAGATTAAGTGGAGGCACAATCCTGAGTATGACAAAACTGTTAGCAATGGCTACTCTCCTGCTCCTGTTCTGCTTCCTCTGCCTCTTTTAGCAGTCATGGTAAATGTAATAGCTGGAGTTTATGGGCAGCAGTGGAGGAAAGGCTTAGTGAGGTAGTTAATTTTTGAAAGACTAAATTAATTTCTGCCTTTTTTCAGTCCAGGAAATCTCAACTATCAGCCAAAAAATGCAGTAATATGCTAAGATTGTGTATTTTTCAAGTAGAAGCAATTTAACAATGTCTCACTGTAATGTAATGTAATGTCTCACTTCCATTTCACTGCAAGTGAATTCCCTTGCGGGTTTCACATTTTCTTCTTAAACTAAATTGAGAATTTAATTTGTGATTATGATAATATGTCACTTGTTATTAAACGTAGCATCTTTAATATCAGCTCTTCTGTTACAGAGTCCATGAATGCTTTATGATACAGGTGACCGAGGACAGCAAGTAAAGCAGAGAAGACTGAACTTGTGTGGTGGGGTGTCCGGACTTTTCCAGCACTCAGCAGGCAAGTGAACACAGCACACGCAATGTGCGTGAGTTGGTCTAATTTAATCGAATGCATAGAGTCCTAATGCGGCTGGTGTTAGTGTATGGAGATACAATAATTTAATTTTACAAAAAGGAATGTGCTGCAGAGGTGATGGTGACTGCAGCTGATGATACAATATTGATGCAGATCTAACCCTTAATTTTGTGTCTCACCTGAGGCTTCTGCCATGGAATGTGAATCTGCCTTGAATACTAAAACTTTATTTGAAAACAGCCTCATAAACTGAAAACAGTGGTTAGCATAAATGATGGAGCATGGGTGGTCTGAGTTTCCACCCAGGGAAGGTGGGGCCTGGACAGGGGCCACCACATGATATACGACATCCCACAAAGTATTTTCACTTCACAGTCATGTTATACTGCCTCGTCGTGTCTCTTTATTATGAGAAAAGCATCAAGTATTGGAATCAGAGTATATTCAGGTGGTGACGTAAAAAAAACTGTGCGCGATAAAACATCTCTGTCTGATTCTGCTCCATTGATTCTGATATTTTAGACAGACTAAGTTACAGGAGTGTGAATAAATCTGGATACATCTTTTCTTACTGAGAAGTGTAACATACATTTATTGCGCAATTTTATCAATTATACGTAAATAAAAACTGTAATCACTGTATACAGAGCAAAAAAAAAAATACAACCCATACCAGTGCACAGAAATGATGCAATAAGCTAGTGATGTTATTTTTTAGTATGGGCAAATTCTCTGACAGAAATAAAACACACCAATGGTAAAAACTTTCAAAGACAATTTGTTGCGTTCTTATCATCAAGAAGACTGTTGCTAATATTGTTATCTGTTGTGTGTGTGTGTGTGTGTGTGTGTGTGTGTGTGTGTGTGTGCGCGCGTGCGCGTGCGCGTGCGTTTTAAGATTATCTTGACTGAGTTATTTTAAGAGAAGATATGAAACATCCTCTGACCTCAGGAAGTCTGCAGGATGTTTTCATCTCTTTGTCATTAAACAGAGATAGAAACATTAAGTTGTTTAAAGGAACATTACATATCATTGTTGTAATATGTAAAAATCCTAATAATGTTCATAGAAATGAATAGATGTTGTTTTTATTTCCCATTAGCTTTGATCAACTTTAACTTGTTGTTAATTGCTGCAGGAAATGAACAAACCCAGTATCAGCACCACGAGGACGGAGCGAGTCCGCGTGATGCAGGTGTGGGAGCAGAGCCGCGCGTGTCTGGTTTCTCCTCTGGGAGGGGCGGGGGCAGTTAGGGGGGCGGTGATGAAGAGGAGGAGCAGCTGGTCTCAGTTTAATCTGTCGCAACGTTTTCCTCTCTTTGTTACACATCAACAATTCTGAGAAACAAAGTGGAGGAAAAGCGGATTAAAGCGCAGCAGCAGCGGCAGAACACGGGCGAACAGAAGAAGTCTGGACTGTGGGACTTGGGATCACATTCCAGATCATGATCAGTAGGTCGGATGGACTTTGTGGAAACTTATTTTGTCACCATGGAGATGAGAGCTTTTCCTGCCAGCTGAGAGACTGATCACTTTCACCTGACACTTTGTGTTGTGTTGTGTTGTGTTGATGAGCGGAATGGCCGCGCTCTTTATTCTCATTCTTGGCTTCTGGACCTGCGGACACGCCAAGAGCGCGTTCCCGCTGAGAGCCTCTTACAGCCTGTACACTGGCGGGCATGCGCACGCAGGCCGCGCCACCAGCAGACACAGGTAAGATGACACGTGCACGGAAAGGATAATGTTGATGATGGTGATGAGGAGGGTGGAGATGAAGGAGGAGGTGATGGTGACGTCAGGGTGTGATGACTAAACCATAGAATTTTTTTCTGTACGTGCAGAAGGTGTTTTATTGTGAAAGACTGAAAAGGAAATGTGGCAGGTTTGATTCCTGGTTCGGTTCTGCTGGTTTAATGATTCAGACAGCAGCGTTTCCCATTATTCAGTTTGTTGAGAAAAATCAGATGTTATTGTCGTACTTGGGTTGTTGGGTTGGTGCTGAGATATGAAATCAGACATATGTTTGTGATTGTTTATGATCAGATTATTACACCTTCAGCTGTGTATACGTGGTCTACAGCATGGAGCTCCTCTTCACTCATGACATTTCTGGCTGGCAGATTGAAATTCAAGTCTGTCTCCAGAGAGACTTCAACCTTTGCTCCTTCACACCACTCTTCCTCCACCAGGGTTCCTCTGAAGAACATTGTCATTGTAGCCACCAGTCGCCAGGTTCATGACAATGATTGATTTCTTACTAAGGTACATGGACTTGGTCACTTATCCTGCACCTCTAACCTATGGAGTCATTTTTGAAATGACATTTTGATAAAGATAGTGTTGCCTTACGTTACTTTTCAGTGGGTATTTTAATCTGTGCTGTAGTGAAGAACTGACCCCATCATTGCAGAACTCCTTAGCATTCTCTTTAGAACGGTCCTGTGTGGGAGAGATATTTGATTCCAGGTGCATCTGGTAATGTGTTCACACTGTTCACAGTGTGAAATTAACCTGCCTGAGTAAGCTCTTAACGTTGCCTTACGTTAACCATGGACCTTTACATTGTAAATTTAGATTTAAACTTATTTAAAATATTTACACTTATACATTTATATGTCTAAAATACAGACTATCTGAAGGAATTACTCATTCATTTATAAGATTAAGTCATCAGAGAAAATGCAAATGTTTAATCGCATGCAACATATATTTCAAAATACCTTAATTAGTTAATAATTTTAATCTATTGACACCACTACTCCAAACACATAAAATAAGTCACTGAAGAGTTATGATAGGAGAAAAAAGTGAAAACTATGATGGGTTAATGTGACCCTGAATTGCAGCCAATAGAAAGGAATAATTTAAAGCATAAGATATAGCATCATGTCTCTTAGTAAAACGGAGAAACTTAACATCTGTTCAAAGGCTGACATACAAGATATTATTGATGTCATCCTTTATAGGCACACACACACGCACACGCACACACACACGCACACGCACACACACACACACACACACACACACACGCACGCACACCCAGCATCCTCCTTTTGGCAGTGAAGCAACTGTGTTGTCATCAGCAAACCGAAAACAAGCAAACCTAAATGCCTCATTTCCCGTAGAGAGAGTGACATCACTTCTATCTCTCATTATTTGTATGTTTGTAAGATAGAGAATCCTGATGCCAGAATATATCTTTATATCATTTTCTGTATAGATTCTGGTTTGTTACATTTTCAGTGTGAAGATCTGAACAACATCTAAACATGAAACATCAGAAAGAGCTGTATGTTGTTCTGCATTATCATTACGGCACGGACAGTGGGGTTAAATGAAACATGGAGATTTGTATTCTCTATATAACCCATGTTAAAATATTTTCGTCTTTTAAAGAGAAACATCTGTGTTTTTTTCTTACCAGTCTCCAGTTTGTCATGACACTCTTATGGTTTAGGTCAAAGTTCACAGTTGGAGGACAAAGGTCAGAACTGGTCCTGATGCCATACCTACATTATTAACATTCAGGAGAGTTTCTGCTACTCTAAGATAAATTAGGAATTTAAGTATATTTAGCAAATCTGTCAAACTGTGCCTGAACAAGTGGTTTTCCATAGAAGTTGAAGAATGAAGAATTCCCCTGATGATGTCACTGGCTTTAACCCTAAACTTCCACTGAATCCTTTGTTAAAACCTTTTCATTTTGCCACTCTATGTTTGATTATTTGTACAATAAATGTTTTATTTAACATTTATCATAGAAAGGTTAACAATCCTTGTCACAATGTGACCTTGTAAACTCTTAAATTCCTGCTTGTTGTTCTGGATTCCAGAAAATCAATGTAACACAAATTTAATACAAATACAGACAGTTACAGATTGTCAGTGATGACACCAAAACCATGTGATAGGGTTTCCTAACAATTCGGTCCCACTGACACATAAACAATGAGCATGTTGTTTTATGTATTTATGGGTGTGTGTGTCTAAAGATGTCAGATGATTGTTCACAATGTTTTAAAATGGAAAACAGACCATAGACACAGTCCTCATATATGTTAATTTAACTTCAGGGGTGGTCAGCCATAGGCTTTATAATAATAATAGTAATGAAATACTTTCGGTGCCGATGCCAGCAGGACTCTCCAGTAGCTCCATCCGTGTTGTGTTGTTTTTTGTGTTTTAGGACCATAAGTGTGTTTCTACACTACACTCGTTGTATAGAACTGTATATGTCTTATGGATATGATGGCTTTTTACTGACAGTATAGAATTTTTTATTCAAGGAGAAGCTGCTTTCACTCCAAACAGTGGGACAAGTTGGCATTTTTCACCCCATATCCGAGGAGCTGGGACGGACTCACTGAGACCATAGAGCCACAGTGAAACTTAAGGCTAGGCTAGCAGTTTATTAGGCTAGCAGTTTATTAGGCTAGCAGTTTACTGTGCCTTTCTGAAACTTGGCTCACCCAGAACACCCCGGACGCAAATGTGGATTTACCTGGATTCACTATAGTGAAAGAAGTTTTTAATTTAAATACATACCTTTTCTTAGTAACTTAATGTACAGCCACTGTGTTTCACGTTAATTTTAGCTTTAATGTATATTTATTGTATGTTTTTATGCTTCGACTGGATGCTTGAATTTCCTTCGGGATTAAAGTCTCTTCAAAAATGTTCAGCTCAAAAATCAAACAACCATTGTCTTTTAAAATGTCTCTAGTTTTGTAATTTTGTTTGTATTTTGTGTCCTTGGTTTTATGTTTTATGCAAACATAAAAATGTTTGCATAAATTATGTGTGTCTGTCTGTCTTAAACAGGAACTGGTGTGCGTTTGTGGTGACCAAGACAGTGAGTTGTGTAGTTGAGGATGGAGTTGAAACCTATGTAAAACCTGATTATCATCCCTGCAGCTGGGGAAGTGGACAGTGCAGCAGGGTGCTGGTGTAAGTACACACACACACACACACTGATCTTTCTGCATGACATATGAGGAGAGAGAGATCTTTAAGAGTGATATGTTGGTGCACTTTGCTTCATTCTTCAGTCTTCCTGAACTTTAACTGAATCTTGAAAACAAAAAATGTATGAGTTTTTGACCTTGTCAAACGTGATACGGTGGTTAGCTCTGTCACCTCACAGCAAGAAGGTTCTTGGTTTGAATCCTAGTTTGATTGGGGCTTTTCTGTGTGAAGTTTACATGTTCTTATGTGTTCTCAGTGAATTCCTCCTACCATCTAAAGAAATGCACAATAATTGGTGGTTATAAATTGCCAGTACCAAGTGTCAGTGTGTGTTTTGTCCATCTGAAGTTTGGTGTAAACATTTAGAAAATGTTGCCTCATGTGACCTGCTGAATTTCTCTGTTAAGCCAATGTTAGGGCACATTTCTCCATACATGGAACTTCCTGCTTATTCTGACTGTAAATAGATCAAAGAGTTACATGAGTGATTTTAACATCTGTTTCTCAGTATTACTGTAGGTGATTCTTTTCTGATTGTTGACCTGCTTTGCAGTCATACAGATGTTGCAGCCATACAGATGGATTCAATCAAGTTTTATTTTAAGGTTTCACATGCTTGGCTAAGCTTAGCTTAGCTTTGGCTGAGAGCTACTCTCTAACATACTCGACTTGTGGTGGTCAGAAGGAAAGTACAAATAAGAGAACTGTGTCTGAGATCAGATACACAAGTCTTTTGATCTTCAGGGAACTATTGGTCACATATTAGTACATGGAGTTTAAGTATTAACATACACTTTGGTACAGTGGTGGAATAACTGCACTCAGGGCCCAGGGGCAGAGCCCCCCCTCCCACGTCTCTCACTGTCATCTCACAGAGGGCTAGTGGAAAATGCCAGCCAGATTTTGTTTTTGTTTGTGTCTCCTTAGTTTTTCTGAACAGCATTACTGTAGTTTCTTGTTTATTCAAATCAGTCATCTCACTCATCTTGTCAGCTATCGTACTTACATGCGGCCAAGGTACAAAGTGGCCTACAAAATGGTGACAGAGATGGAGTGGAAGTGTTGCCATGGTTACAGTGGAGAAGACTGCACCAACAGTCCAGTTGGTGGGGCAGGATCTCAGGTCTCCTCCATCAGACCACAACCCAGATCAGAACATGGAGGTGCGGTAGGCTATGATGAGGGATTTGGACAGAGTGGAGCACACAGTGGTGAGTGGATTTTCATTTACTTTTTAATTTCATTCACCTTCAACAGGGATTTTATTACCAGGCCTGGATGGGGCCTAAATAAATATATAGTTTAGGAAAGCAAGTGCAGCAAATTCTTGCTACTAAAAACTACTGAAGATACAATAACCTGGATGACTGAGAACTGCAGTACTCGGATTCAGCACCTCATTTAACGCACCATTACAACTATTATATTATATTATATTATATTATATTATATTATATTATAAAATCTACTTGTATAATTACGCTAACAACTAGTCATACAGTGCCTTATAGCTCTCTCTCACTCTCTCTCTCTCTCTCTCTCTAAGTAATGTTGTTGATGTGTTGTGTACATGTGGCAACCATTGCACAGTCTCTCCTGGAGGTTTCTTTGTTTTTCCCCTGTTAAAAGGGTTTTTGTTGGCAGTGTTTCCTCACCCTTGCTGAGGGTGTAGGTCAGAGGATGTTGCACTATGAGGCAAACTGTCATTTGTGAATATGGGCTATACAAATAAAATTTGATTGATTTGAATTTGAGAAGCTTAACAGGTGTATGTAGGTAAAATAAACAAGTATGTTGATGCAGTTGTGCTAACCTTTATTTTTTTTAAGTGTTTTTATTTTTAGAGACTGATAAAAATTGTGGGTTGAAGAATGTAAACTTTTTTTATGTGACTGAGTTGACATTACCATCAAATGTGCTTGTCACAATAAGCAGTAATCAGTGACCACTGCTGACCTCCATGTCTTCTTCTTACAGGAAAATCTGAGAATGAGAAGATAATGCAGCTGGAAAAGAAGATAGAGAGTCTGAACAAGAACCTTCAGGACCTACAGTCAACGTTGAACAATATGAATGAACACTTTCAGCAGGAGTTAAAAAATCAAGGCCTTAATGGAGGAGGTGGTAGCTTATTAGGAGGACAGAGCCCTGCTGATGCAGCTCAGCCAGAGATTAAAGAAACAATTCACAACATACAGGCCAAACTGGACCAGCTTGATAACCGCACACAGGTGTGTCATGGTTTGATCTTCAGCTCTTTCAGGCAACATGGGTTTTTTGGATAGGACCCTGAACCACAAACTGCATCAGGCAGCGATGCCAGTGTCAGTGTGCAAAAGGGAGTATCAGAAAACATTAGGAGGCACGGTATTAACCCGTCAGTGTGAACAGATCAATGTGAACTGTATTGTAAAGCCTTTTGCTTGTAATTGCTGTCTAGGCCTAAAGTAACACAATTAAGGTATGATCCAGGATCCTAATGTGAGGTTTTTATGAGGCAGCCATGTGGAAAGGAACAGTAACACATTGTCGTAACATGAAACAGACATGTTGGACACATTTTTGTGGATTTATAATTTTTAATGACCCGATAAGGCTTCTTTAAACATTCCTCTCTTTATCCTTACCCCTAACGTTATGGCAAGGAAAACCTCACAATGATGGAGTCCAGATAGGTCCATGTTCTCAGGGGATCCAGTGTACAACAACATATGATAAAGGGAGGACAAATGCACTTACTGTGGGTCAGCAAAGGAGTGACAGTTTGTCTGTTAATTAACTGGAGATTGTTTGAGCAGATTGATGTGATTTGTGATTTTTTTTTCTCTCTAACAGGCTCATGATAAAACATTGGTCAGTCTCAATAACCACCTGGTGAATGGGAAAGGTAACGAGCTGGAAGGAGGAGTATCTGGAGGAGGACTGAGTGGAGGGAGGGTGAACACACTAAAGGAGGAGATCCTGAGGGAGCTGGAGAGGAGAGTGTCACTGTCATGCTCCTCTTGTCAGGTATCATACAAAAGTGCTCACAAGACAAATGTCCAAACACAGTGGCGACTATAGTAATTTAATCACAAATGATTAAATTACTATAGTAACTAAAAATGTTAATAATAATAATAATAATAATAATAAAACATTTTATTTAAAAGCGCTTTTCTAAATACTCTTCACACTTCACATGAAAAGAACAGCAAACAACAAAGCAGCAAAACAATATAAAATAACACACTAAAAATACATCAGGCTGTGCTAAACATTAAAAGCTGTTGTTTGTAATATATAAATTTTCTCCCCTTTGGAGTGTTTACCACCAGTCAGAAAGGTCAAACACATAGTTAACCAAGATAAATCTAAGGCTTAAACATAGGATATAAAACAAGGCCAAATATAAGCACAGGCACATTCAAGGCTAATCACCTTCTCACTCATTTGTCAAGACGTTTAAGATGTTGATGTTATCCAAGTAACTCTCATGGAGCATATTTTAAAATAAAAGATAAAACAGACTATGATGGTTGACTACATTGCATAAACAATGTACAGTGCTAGTCAACATTATTAGAACACCTGACAGATCTGAAATATTGCTTGCTCTTAGCACAACAAATATCAGATAAAGTGAGTCCTACTGTTTTTATCCACTTTTAACTTTAATATTTGGTATGCCCACCTTTTGCATCAATCACACAGTTGTGTCCTTGGACTCTTGCATCACCATCAATTTAACCACTGTCACACCTGACAATGATTACACAAAGTCTCTATGGTTTTCTCCAGGCAGGTGTGGAGGATCTGCGCCAACAGCAGCACAAGGACAAAGAGAGAATCCAAGCCTTGGAGAAGCAAATTAATGCCATGGAAATGCGATATCAGCAGAGCCTGGATGGGGTCCGACAAGATGTGCTGCAATTGCAAGGCTGCTGCAGCATTGTGAATGATCTCCAAAGTCGTATCAGTGATGCTGAACGCAAGATCAGCTCGGCCTCAGAGAACTTTGATGGTCTGCAGAACCGCCTCGATAAGGAGCTGAGTGGAGGAGGGGGCAGCAGCAGCAAAAATAACAATAGGGGTTCCACAGTAGAAGGTTTTGGTGGTAGTAGTGGAGTAGGTGGAGGTGAAAGGAATTTTGTGTTGAAGGAGGATATATTGGACAATTGGCAGAGGGACCTGGAGCAGTGGGTCAACAAGACTGTGCAACAAACTGAGCAGATTTGCTTTAATCGAGAAAATTACCTAAAAGGCTATGTCAACAAAGAACTGGGAGACTTGAGGACTGTGCTTCTGGACCGGTTTGATGACCAGACTTTCCGGATTGCAGATGTGGAGCTTGATGTAGGGATGTTGAAGAATAGGGTGAATGACCATGACAAGAGGCTGGTAAAGCTGGAAAACAGCACCTCTCTCATTAACCGGAGGTTGGACAAGTGCAGCTGTGCAGGCCCTAAAGGAGATGGTGACACAGGAGAGGATGGAAGGTGGGGAACAGTAGAAGGAGGGAATAGAGGAGTTATAGGGGGAGGATTATCCGGGATGGAGGGAGAAAATGAAAATACAACACAGAAATCACTGAAGTGGAGAGTGGTGGCAAACGAGGATCAGATTCGACATTTTAACACCCGACTCAAAGACCTCTCGGTATCTGGGGACTCTCTGTATGACAAGGTGAGTTACACAATCAAAGGCAATTTTTGTGACAACATTTACACGTAATTCTCACATTAATAGCAAATACACGCAAAAAGGACAAGTGTGTATTGAATTGAATTTTTGTTTTAAAAGCTGTTTAGAACACTGTGTTACAGTGTTGATTTGGGTTGCGGTGATATCCACAAAACATCCAAATAAACAGTTGAAAGTTGTCAGTACTGTTGAAATATTAACATGTAAACAACATTCAGGTTTTGGATCTAAGCCATGATGTCCGTAAAATCAAGGCTCTGACTGGGGATCATGGTGAACACTTTAACCGTATTGTGACAGAAGTGGAGATACTTGGGCAGGACTGTGAGTTGTGCGGGAGCATGGACAATGAGCTGCGAAGACTAAAAAATCATACCCAGAATTCACTTGGACGCATGCAAAGCCTCATCCATAGATTACAGATCAGCCTGGACTCAAAGAAAGATGGCTGCTTTCAGATCTGTTCACACCTGCAGGATGAAGTACATCTACTGCGAGATGATGTCAGGAGGTGTAATGGCCAATGTAAGACCAATCCCAACGTGCATGAAGGTCAGAGCAATAAATCAAAAGATTGTTTTCACAAAACCCTGTCCCCCTGATTTTTTAAAATTATTTTCACTCAATGTTAACAATGTGATGATAGATTAATTTAGTAATAATACTGATTTTTACGCAGTAAATATTATGTACCATATACACTTCGCATCTGCAATATTCAAAGTCAACATTCAATGGTATGGACTATATGAAAAATGTATTAATGTGAGATCAAATTTTTTATAAACAGATGATAGAGTTTTTATGTAAATTAAATATTTAATAGGTGATGGATCTGGTGGCCCTGGTGGTACCAGCAAAGGCAGAGCTGGATTGGACTCTGAGAAGACTCTAGATGGCCACAGTGTCATTGAAGGCTCCAGCAACAGCAACCAACTGAAGACACTGCAAGGTGGACTGTCAGACATCATCCTCACTTTCAGCTTCATCAATGACACCCTTAAGGGTCTTGAACACATGGTGCAGAAACATGGCAGTGTTATAACTGACCTTGGTGAGCCTCAGTAACACTAACTGACATGCGATTAGCTAAATCACTAACGCTAACTCACCTAATGTTTTTCTCACCCTTTCTCCCAACAGGAAACACCAAGGATAAAATTATTTCAGAGCTGGACAAAATCCAACTGGAGGTGACAGAGCATATTGAGGAGAGTCGGGATCGTCAAGATGGGTTTGATCGTGATATGCGTCGGTTTGAGAGCACCCTTCTGGTGGACATTGGAGAGTGTAAGAGATCTGGAGAAGGGCTGGAGAAGAGGTTATCAAAGCTTGAGGGTGTCTGTGGGAGGATGGATGGTGTCTCTGACTCCATTCACAAGATTAAGGAGGGTAAATGTTTTTCTTGATAGAGCTTTTCTTCTTTAGGTCTAAATTAAATGCCACTAAGCAAACTGACTTAGCTGAATTGCAGGTTCAGCTAGTGTAACTCTTTTATTATTTGATATTCAAGAAAACTGAATCACAGCTGCTTAGCTGATCCAGAATCTAAACTTAAGAACAGTTCAATGATGAGAATTCATAAAATGAGTTTTGAGTACCTTTCCATGAGTAAAGAGTGGATCCTGGTTGGCTCGCTACTTATTAACAATCTTGTATGTGTCCTGCTCCTTGTTCTGTGGTTTAATATGCCCATTTGTATTACTGTAGCACTGTTTTCTGATGTGTCTGTTTCCAGGACTTAATCGACATATGTCAAGTTTATGGACATGTGTCTCTGGTCTGAATGACTCAGTAGTCAATCAAGGAGAAATCCTGGACTTAATTCAGAAGAACCAAGATGTTGTCCAAAGCAGGATGAAGAATCTTAATTCAAGTGTGAACCACATCCTCAAAGATCTTCAGAGTCTATCTGACCATGACCTGACAGGTTTGTTGAATTTTACTGGGTTTGTTAATTTTAACATGAGTAATAAGTAGATGAAGCATGGATGGACTAACCCTAACCCAGCGGCAGCTAAGCAGAGAGCAATAACATTTTTTAAATCTAGCATTAGGTTTATCTAGCAGTAGTTTTATCTAGAAGTACTTTTCATTAGGCAGAACTTTAAGCATTTTTGGGGGATTGGCTCCAGTAGAAAAGTTAGTGATTTAGATACAGAGATAACTGAAGTTAGTGGGGCATTGTTGATATGAGTGAAGCAGTCCAGACCTCCAATCAAATTTTCAGCTATTCCTGGAATATCTGTTCCTAGTGACAATTTAGTACCAATGAAAGGTAGGTGGTGATAGATTTCTATAATCACCATTTTATTGTTGAAGATCATAAAGTCATTGTTAGTAGGAATATGTGGAATGTTCGATTCAGTAGGTAAGTGGTGCCCTGTTAGCCTGGACACATTGCTGAAACGGAACATTGGGTGTGCCTTATTCGCTTTAAGACTTTGTCCTGGCTAAGTGAATTTCTTTATGGTTGTTGGAAAACTACTTCCTTTCCATTTTTCTTGAAGCTGTCTAAAGATTGTGTGTGCCAGAATTATATCATGGAGATAGCTTAATATGTTTTATATGATGGCTATAGAGTGGTAGCTTGTTGTCTGATTGTGAGTACTATTTTGAGCACTATTGATCATCATAGTACGATGAGCAATCTGGGTGGATGTGTGTCTGTACAGGATTGCCATTTTTTTATGCTTGATATCTTCACACAGGCTTACCTGGACCCCCGGGGCCACCAGGAGAAAGAGGATTCAATGGGCTACCAGGTCCCCGGGGGCCCCCTGGACTTCCTGGACAACAAGGACAGAATGGCGCACGAGGTCTGCCTGGTAAGACAGAATCCTTTTTCAGTTGAATCTGTGAAGGTTCTCAGTCATCCAGGTCATGGTATCTTGAGAAGTTGTTATTAGTAGGCAACAGGACTTCACAGTAGTATTAGAAGATGGTTCAATTCTCATCCAAGAGGGATTTTTAGTTCTAACTAGCTGAAGGTGTTGAGTATTTAGCCTCTATGAGTGTTTACCAAACCCTAACCTACACTAACCCTAACACTTTTAAAGAACTTAAATTTTATCATTATAACTTTATATTTATTTTTTGCTGTCTATATGAATCCAAACATATTATTTTTGCCTTGTCTAACTCCTATCTACTCTTGTTTTTAAATGTCCTAAAGGTGAGTCAAGCGTGTATATTCCAAAAACAAGTTTTTATAGGTGTAAAAGGGACTAATTATTCCAGTACTTTACTCTGGTCCACTTATACTCATTATTGTTTTTCGCTTTCCCTTTCTCTTTCTGGGCGTTTGTGTGTCCATCAGGTTTGCCTGGTGCTGATGCTCATGTACCTCGACTGTCATTCTCTGCTGCCCTCACTATTGCTATGGACAGAGCAGGAACCATCATATTTGATAAAGTCTTTGTCAACAAAGGAGACTTCTATGATCCAAGAACAGGTAGACTGAAATGCAGTTATTTCTCTGTAAATAGTGTTTGTCATCCACAAATGGTTTGATCCCCACCTCCTCCTCCTGCTCACATGTCAAAGTGCTCCTGATGTTCAGACAAGCAGGAATAATCAAAGCTGAGTATTGCCAGTGTTTATCTCTGTTAATATCTGGATTTTGATAAAAGAAATGTCCCATTATGCAATCATTTACAATTAAAACATAATCCATGTTCCGGGGCCTATAGGCGCAGCTGTGCGTCTTTAGGCACTGTAGCTTCAGTTGATCTTCTGACGTCATTGCGGAAGTCAATCTACATACCCGTTTTTAAATTTTGTCGATAGTAAAACGAAAGTTATGGCCTATTTTTTTACATGTGCATTGTCATGGATGTTGTCGCTGTGTTATGGACAGGGAAAACTGGGTAAAAAACGTTTTTTGGTTAAAAACTTGCATGTCACAGCAAAAAGTGAACAAAAGACAGTTTGGTGCTATTAGTATCATCACATACAAATCCATTTTAAGTCTTGACCGTCAGACACCTGCCGGATTGTGACAGCAATAATATTTTGTCTTAACCACATTCAGAGTGCTCCTATTGTGTTGATATAAACATACTGGGGTATTTTTTATAAATAAACATTTAAGATTATTACATATGGACATTTTATTGCTAAAATACCACTGCTGCTGTTGATGTAATCAGTGATATCAGACATGGTTCTGAAGTGCAGAGATCGTCTTGTTCTCTGCCCATTATTATGTGGTTTCTCTAAGATATAAATAACTTACGAGAGTTGACCTCTGAATTTCTGTCGTGGCACATGCATATACACAATGCATGTTTTTTTCATTCTGGACTGTGAAAATTGACATTAAATTGTGATTAAGATTAACACTGAAATGTTCCTAGAATTGATCTGGTGGTGCTCTGATAATCTGTCACTTCCAGGCATTTTCACTGCCCCAGTGGATGGACATTACTTCTTCAGTGCAATCCTAATGGGACATAAGAATGAGAAAATTGAGGCAGTTCTTTCAAAGTCTAACTACGGCATGGCTCGTGTGGACTCTGGAGGTTACCAGCCAGAAGGTCTCGAGAACAATCCTGTGGCCGAAGCCAAAACCACTCCTGGCTCTCTGGCAGTCTTCAACATCATCCTGCCGCTGCAGACTCGGGACACAGTCTGTATTGATCTTGTGATGGGCAAGCTGGCTCACTCTGTGGAACCCCTCACCATCTTCAGTGGCATGCTGCTGTATGAAGACATGTGAGAGGTTTGTCCAGATGTCTGACAAATGACAATGCCATGTAGCCTGATGGGAAGTGGCAACATGAAGTGTGAAGTCACTTATTTATTTGGAGTGACCCATAAGTGACAGTAAAATATTGTAAATTAAGCTTCTGTTCCAAACAGATTTCTGTGTCTGTGTTATTCCCAGAAATGTGTTTGACTGAATTTTATTTTATTTTTCTATTGAGACTTTGTCTTTTATGTCTCGACAATAGCAGGAGTTGCTTAACTGTCTGACTACTTTAATCCAATCAACTGATTTGATCTGGTAACATGACCTGACCTTGGAACAGCAGCATGAAGACATTTCTGTATGAATCAGGACCAGCTGATACCTAGAGGATCTGCTTTTTACTGGTGCTTGAAACGTTCTACAAAATATATGTGGTAAAGATTTACAGCATTGTAGGTAGTTTTTTCCCCAAAACTTCACGCAAAGAATAGGTTATTATAGCCAATCATGCCAAGTATTTCAGTATTACAAATATTACCATAATAAAAAAGCACAATTAAGAAAAAAGGATGGAAACACAAAAACATTTCTTATTGTCAACAAATCACATGTAAGACCAGTAGTGATAGAAAACAGACTGCTTGCTTTACATGTAAGAAAGCTACACTGAAATATTTTTTATATTTGAAATGTTATTTAAGGACTCATAGATTAACATTCTGTACTTATTGTATTTAATAAAAAAATATTTATCTACTTGATAATTATCTGTAAAGTTACATTTAGAGTGTCAGATAATGATTTTTCAGTGGAAATAATAAGTAGCAGTGCTTGGAATTATTCAGTTTTATTACCTTAAAAGCCGTTTACTATCTTTTATCAATATTAGTTGGATCTGATGAAATCAAAAATGAACAGTTCTGTTCTGTATTCATCAGGTTGTATCTGGTGTTATACTGTGTTTTCTTCTTTACTTTGTCTCCACATTTAATTTGGGCCTGTACTACTATGAAGGATTTTGGTTTTCAGTCCAACAAATCTGGTAGGACTGAACGGATGGTAACCTGCCAGGTAATCACAGTGGTGCCTGATGCTGAACCACTAGCCTGCATAAAGAGTAGGTTAAGTTCATGATAACAGATCATTCTGATAACCTGAAGCCTAACCCAGACAACAGGACCCTGATGGGGTCAAAATAGTAAAGTGTAGAGAGGAGTGATAAGAGTAAAGTCATAAATCATAAAGGGGAGACAAAACAATGCCTCACATTTGCATAGTGTACACCCGGCGGAAGGTCTGACAGTCCACCTAACAAATCCAAGTAAAGTGAGAACTCACGGGTGGCTGCAGCAGCAATGGGCAGTATGAGGAAACAGATAAATATTAACCTCTCTGGTTTTACAAATCTGGATATTTGTATAAAATATACTGTATACTTAAACATTAGGTCTAAACAGGATCTATATTTAATCAAAGTACACAAAACAAGAAGTAACTGACTGTACATAATAGTATGTGTGGGTTAAGAGACTGACAACCCTCCCATTGAACAAATAAGTAGAAACCTTTTAGAAACATTTTAGAAATGTTTTTATTTATACAAATCTTGTAAATTTCCTGATGTGCAATGTAGATGTTAACAAATCTACAATCAAAGAAAGAAAACTACATGAAATATGTTGAAGTCTATTTTCTTTTGCAGGTTAATCCACATTTGGTGCTGTAGTGAGTAGAATTGTGTACGAGACAAAATTGATGATGAAGGAACTTTTTAGCCATTGTGACAGTTTTTGTAAACAATGGAGCTTTATACCAAATAGAAATACCATGAATGAAGTTGTACTGTACCTGTTGGTCTACATTTAACTAATAAACACTATTATTTTTGATTGATACTTAAACTGTATTAATACACAAGTTGTTAATTCTTGTAGCGCACAGGATTTGTTGACAAAAGGAAACATTTAATATGAGCAAATTTATCAATTAAATCCATGTTCTCTTGGCAGAGATGCACAGATTTTATGTAAAGTTGTGTTTGCATTTTACACGTTTCTATTATGTAATTTCCTTTTACATAATAAAGAAAGTAAAAAGTAAAACAAAACTTCTTGGTGCCTGTGGTGTGTTTTTTGAAGGAATCCATTACACTAAAGTAAGAATGTGGTCCTAATTGAAATACTCAATAAATATAGGGTGATGAAATGGGACAATGTTCATTGCTGCGACTGAGAGTGGAATCAATAGGTTCTGTTCATGGTTATAGCAAAAACAAGCCCAGATCCTGACCTAAACATAAAACCAATGTGAAGGTTAAAGTTCACTACAAATGGTCCCCTGAGTTGTAAAATTCTGGAATTTAAAGTATTTATCTCCTTTACTGCAGATCTGAATCCGACACAGACTCAACCCTAAACAGAGCAGACGTCGTGTTTGAGTTGAAGAAATATTTTAAAGCTTCTCCCCCTGTTTCTGCACACAACTGCTTTTACAGTGAAGTGGAGTTTCATGAAAACTGAGTTTGATGTCTCTCTGTATCAGTATTAACGCATCATCTAAACATTAACATGGTCAGTCATTAAAGATGCACAGTATTTCTCCAGGGGGATTCTGTGTTGTTCTGCTGCAGATAACAACAACATGCTGAAATTTATAAAGATGCATCAAGAGGAGAACGGAACAGACTGTTTATTAATTATGTCAGCAACCGGAAACATATGTGTGGTGAACATTCAGGCTTTACATGAGTGACACACAGAGCTGCACATAGAGCAGTGTGGCTGTACGTGAGCACTAATTGACTGACTGATTGAACAGAGCACAAACACCTGACCAGGTGTTTCCAATCAGCTGATGAGGAGTCCATATCCGCTCCCTCCACTTCCGCTTCAGCCTCCATCCTCAGTTCAACACGCGCGCTCGGTGGAGTCAGAGCCTCCAGCAGCTGCAGGCGCCAAAACAACAAGAAGCCGCAACATCCGCCAGCAGAGTGAAGTAAGGGCAGCAGAGGCGCGTGCAGCTCTTTTACACCAAGTCCCTGCTGGAGAACACTTGTGATTTTTAAAACCAGCGCGGGCGGGCATCGTTTCCTGGCGCGTTACGCCACACGTTCAAAAGATGCTTCATTAACAATGTGTCGCATGCACTGCTCCGGGCAGGTAAGTGTCTCCTGTACCCTGACGTCATTTCTTTAAAAGCACAGTTGGAAAAAGTCAAAGTGGTAATGGCGGTGTGTGTTGTGATAAATAACTACGGGTTGCCGTAGTCGCGGCAGTGACGTCTCCAGAGGGCGCGGCTTTGCCACGTGACTGTTATGCTCGGTAGCAGCAGTAACAAAAGTCAGTGAATAAACCAGCTCGTTATCAGCAGGACTGTTTGGTTCCCCCTTTATTAACATTCACACGGGACAGTGTGTCATTTATAAAGTTGCGTCCGGACTTTTATTTGTTAGATTGACAGGAACATCCGCTTCTGCTCGGCGACCGGGGGTCCGTTCTATAAAAACCTGATTAGAACAAGCCTAACAAACGAGTTGAGGCTCACTCGGTGCCATAAAGGCTGAGCCACGTTTAAGCAGTCACACTAATTCCAGCCAGGTTCAGTTCGTCAGACTCAGACATCATAAAGAGTAGATATCGTATCGACCGCTGCTGCCTACTGGCGCTGACGACATTTGGGGCCGCCATCTTGGTGGTTCACTGACACATTCAGCTTAATGTGTCAGTGAACTGTCAGGGCATTTAATTCATCATAATTCACTGAATACACAACTAATTTACATGTGGTTTTAATTTTTATGTTGCTACAAATGTCATACATGTAGCTATAATACAAGACGTATGGTTTGGTGTGTTTTAACATTTATAGTGGGCTTAACAACAAAATATTCTCAAATGATAAGTGACCAGACGTCCCAGTCCACAGTGCAACAAAATCATACTGGTTCGGTGTTGAGACAGCAAAATAAAATGAACGATGAAGGATATGTTACTAGTAGGACTGCAACGATTAGTCGACGTCGACGTCGACTATTAAATGTGGTCAACCAGAAATTTTGTGGTCGTCTAGTCGTATATTATTTTAAGCAACATGATGAACACCATTCAATTCATTAGAGTACATGCAAATAAAGTTGCAATGCACCACCGGAAACGTAAGGGGCAGTAGCAACGATGGCTGAAGCAGAGGTGCCTGGTGGTGTTAGCGTCAGACCACGGATGTCTAAGGTCTGGGAGTATTTTTGTGAATATAAAGAAAATAAACACGTCAAGTGCACTATCTGCAACACAGAGTTGGATTTCCATGGCAGTACAATGTCTATGCATGAGCATCTCATACGAAAACACCTGGGAGTTTTGGCATCCAAAGTCCCGGATGGGTAAGTTGTTCTCTTTTTTTAGCCTACCTTTCAAAAAATGTACCTCTCAGTGTAAAGTAACAATAGCTAGGCTACTTTAAGGCCCCTTTCTTAAAAGATGATGTTAATTTCGTTTACACGTACCAGGATATCCAAAGCCGACGCCGACCGTCATGTTACGGTGCTAAAACTGTGTTTCACCTTTTCACGTGTCTGAGGAACACCCGGAGTTTTTCAAAGTAACGTTAACGTCATTTTCAGTGACTTAAACCTCTGGTTAAGCCCCATTTGATAAAAATATGCGTCTTTATAGATATCTGGCAAACATTAGACCTACGTGTAAACGAAGAAGAGTGAACTATAACCCTCTCTACTAACGTTAGCCTGAATGTCCCTCTTCTTATGCAAACGTATTGTTTTAACGTTATTGTAACTCATACTGTCACCTCGCCTATGTAAGGTTACTTTGCTCTGCTTAACAGCGCGTGTGGTAGATAAGTAAGAGTATAAATAATCATTTTTAAGTAAATAAATGTTTAATTATGGAATTATATCCTTAATGACTATGCCTAAGTTTAGTGTCATTCTGTTTTTTGCTCTTTTAGATGTTCAAAGCAAAGGTGTATGGATGACTTTGTTCTGCGAAGAGGCATCTGCACCCCTGAGCAATCCAGAATTCTGACAGACAGCGTCCTTAACATGCTGGTGATTGACATGAGGCCCATATCCATGGTGGAGGGTTAGGGTTACATCCTGATTATGCATTGCCATCAAGGACACATTTTACCAAATTAATGGAGGGAAAGTATGACACTTCTGTTGAACAAGTCAAAGATACTCTCAGATCAGCAAATGGAAAAATTGCCCTGACAGCCGATGCATGGACTATTGTTGCCACAGAAGCATACCTTGGCATTACCTGCCATTTTTTAAGCACACTGGTGTTACTATTGCTGGTTGGATTGAGCAGACTATGGAGAAATTTGAACTCCATCCCTCCAGGATTATTGGGATTGTCCATGATAATGCCCGTAACATTGTGCTGGCTGCCAACATTTTAAAAGACAGGCATGGAGGCTGTCTGTCCGATGTGCAGGTCACACCCTGCAGCTGGTAGTCAACCACTCTTTAAAGCAAACCCAAATCAGCAATGCACTGGGAGCAGCAAGGGCTCTTGTGGAGCACTTTAAAAAAAGTGAAGTGGCTACCAGTGTGCTAAAGGTGAAACAGAAACAGATGGGGACTCCTGACCCCCGTCTTATCCAGGACATCACCACTAGATGGAACAGTACATATTATATTATTACACGTCTGCTTGAACAAAGATGGCCTTGAGGCATTTGAATGTGCCACTGTGTACTTGAGCGGGGAAAGCTATGTGACATTTTCGACCTTGCCACCTCTGTACAAAGTGCTAATGAAGTCCACCGGTGTTGCCTATGATTCAGTGCCAGTGCAGGCTTTCCAGACTGCTGCCTCATTAGAGCTGACAGAGTACTGCTCTGATGTAGTCAAGGTCACAGATGATGATCCAAGCAAACAGATCATTGCAACTGCACTAGACCCAAGATTCCGAAAACTTAAATTCCTGACACCATAGGAGAAGTTCAGCGTGCAGAATAAAGTACAAGCCCTAGCTCTACAGACTTCTACTGAGAAGAACCAGTCTACATCGTCATTCATGGAACATCATCTGATACAAGTCAGCCCTTGATTCACTACTGGGATGTGATTCAGACAGTGATGACAGTGATCAGCAAGAATCACATGACCAACTAGTCACTAACGAAGTAAGTTCATGATCTTGTTTTATTGGTAAACATCAATTGCAGCATATCTGATTAATTCACCATGCTAATTTCATTTTATATCTCTTTCTCTATCTATGACAGGTGCTGATGTACTTTGCTGAGCCACCCATCTTGAAGAGGCAGTGCCCATTGTCCTGGTGGAAGCTCAATGAGCCTAAATATCCAACACTGGCAGTGTTGGCCAAATCAATGTTATGCATACCTGCTACGTCCACACCTTCTGAGCGCCTCTTCTCTGCAGCTGGTAACATCGTCTCCAAGAAGAGAGCTAGTCTCGACCCAGAACACGTAGATATGCTGACTTTCATGCATTGTAATAAGGCTTAAATTCATTTTGTTTACATGTATTCTTACTGGACTGGACACAGGAATGGCACTATAAAGTTAAATTATTCCTCTTTTTTTTCCTTAAGAATTTCCATGGCCTGTAAGGCTTGTTTACAAACTAAGTCAATTAGTCAAATTATACTTGAAAGACTCTTGCATTTTATTTTCTATTGAGGAAAGGCTCTTGCACTTTATTTTTAGTTGTCATATGCAATAAGGCTTAGTTAAGCGTTTATTTTTCTACTCAAAAGTATGTTTGAGTAAGTTTACTCAAAAGTCAAAAAGTTCATTTTGTTTAGTGGATGTGCTTTTGGAAAAACGTGTATGGGTAATATATAAGTATTAATTTAAGTTTCACTCTTAAGCCCTGGTTTTACAACATGAGGGTGACTTGGAAGAGGTGTCTGGATATAATATACCTCTTAAATACTTAGGGTTAGGGGTTAGGGTTAGAGGGTTAGGGTTGGGGTTGGGGTTAGGGAGGGTCCTGTGTAAGGTTTTGTGCACTGGCCTACTTACTGATTGTGGGTTGTTTGTTATGGTTGGACAGCTGGAACAAAAGGAAGGTATTTAATGGGTCTGCCCACCCCTTCCTTAAGTTTTCGAATTATGCAGGTGAATTTATTTAAGGAAGTGCTCTAGATATTAGCCATATGTGTGATGTAGTCCTTATTGGGTGAAAGTGCCTTGTGGTGGTGCACATAGAGACATAAATAAAAAAATAATAAATTAATAAATCAGTGAATAAATAGATAAATAAATGAATAAATAAATAAATAAATAAATGAGTAAATAATAGAACATGCACAATAAGATATATAATGATATATAAAGGAATACTTCAATAAAATCAGACACATACGCATAAGAGCAATATCATGCAAATGAATAAAACGGTAAAATATATGCAAACTCGTTCATAATATTAAGAAGAATAAATAGTAATTAAGAGTAAGGGGTAAAATTCATAGTCCACTTATGTCAACAGAGGTGCATACAGTGAGCTAGGCATGTTGGATCTGGCTGCAGAGCTGTGACTATGTCAGTCTGGGTGGTGTAGGGGCATGATGTGGCTTAATCTTAATGTGTGGGGTGGGCAGCCTTTAACTTTTTACTGGGCATCATTGAGACCCCTGGGTGTGGTGGTACCCAGTTTAATGATCCAGAGTCTCTCCGCCCTCTTTCTTTGTAAGTGGGTGCAGTTGTCCGAGGATTCCAGGCCTGATATGATGAGACAAGTTATTGAGTGTGTTTGGAAGTGTGTGACTAGTATGGTGCTAAGGCGGCCTGTGCGGATATTGTAAAGGTGTTGTTTGAGTCTTGTCCTGATAGTGTGTTGTGTCTCCCCAATATAGTGTTTATTGCAATGTGTGCATGTGATAATGTAGACTATATTTGAGGTGGTTATGGTGTAGGAGTTGTTTAATGGGGCAGATGTGTTACTGTGTGGATTGTGGATGAAGGTGCGTTTTTTTCAAGAAGTTGTCAATTTGTGTTTGTGATTATCTTTTGTTATTGCAAAATTTAGATTTAACCAGGATATTGCCGAGGTTTGGATTTTTTCTATATGCCGATATGACTTTGAAGTTGGACAGATATGGAAGTTGTGACTGTGTGGAATGGAAGTTGTTCTTGATTATTTTATGAAGCGGTGTTATGGTGTGAGAGAAATTGGAGATGAGAGGAATTATTTGGGGTAACTTATCCCTTGCTGTATTGGTGGAGGAAGCGTTGATGGTGGTCCAATCATGGTTGCTGGGAGGAGGGGGAGAGGGTGATTTGTTTCCAGAAACTGGGCCTAAGGGGGTCAGGTGTTTGATGTGAATGGGAGTGACATCCCTTGGGGTTGAGGGTGCATGTGTTGTCGATCCGGGGTGTGGGGGGTCCTTGGTTGAAAATGAATTACCTTGTGGGCGAGTGAGAGAGAGAGAGGCCAGGGTTCTATTCTTTATTTTTCTTAGGAATCTTATTGAATAGTGGCGTGTCCTGAGGCTATTGAAGAGCGTGGTGATGGCCAGTTGAAGATCAGAGGGTCTGGAGCAGATGCAAAAGAAACGGGTAATTTGTGATTTTATGACACCAGAAAAAGTAGATTTGGGATGGTAGCTGGTCTTGTGGAGAAGAGCTGTGTGTCTGTGGGTTTGAAGTAGACCTTGGACAGCATGCGTTTGTGAGTGAGGTTGATTTGTTCAAAGAAGGTGGTTGTGTCCAGAAAGTTGATTTCTAATGGATGAATGGAGTATTTCAGTTTGATGGACGGGTGATTGTTATTGAGGATGTGAATGAACTGAGGGAAGAGGGTGATGTTGTGTGGCCAGGCTCCAATTATGTTGTCCAGATAGCGGAAGAAGAAGGATGGTTGATGTTGGCATTTGGCTAATGCTTCTCTCTCCCACTCACTCATGTATATATTGGCGTAAGAAGGGGTAAATCTTTGGCCCATGGCTGTGCCGTGAGTCTGTAAATAATGTTGGTGGTTGAAAATGAAATCTTTCCGGGTCAGGCAGATTTCGAGGAGCAGGAGAATCTCCTTATCAGGTCGATTGGGGTCCGGGTATTTCTGTAGATGTTTTTGAATGGTTTCAAGGCCATAAGTGGTATTGATGTTTGTGTATAGGCTGTCAATGTCTATGGTGAAGAGTTGGGCTGAGATGGGCACAGCCATGGGTCTGATGATGTCCAGAAAGTGGTAGGTGTCTTGGATGTAGCTGGGGTGCTTGGTGGAGAGGGGGCCCAGGTAGTGGTCCAGAAATTGGTTGAGGTTGTACGTGGTGCTGTTACAGTCTGAGACGATGGGTCGACCGGGAGGCACCTCAAAGGGGATGGTCCAGGTTTTTGGGTCCTTGTGGATCTTGGGGAGTAGATAGAAGTGGCGGGGGCGTGGTGTGAGGGGTCCAGTCAGGAAGTCCCGTTGTTTAGCAGAGATTATTTTTTGGTTGTATAGAGATGTTAGGATGGGTTTTATTAGTTGTGTCTCTGGTTGGATGCTCTCTTTTATTTGTCTATAGTATTTTGTTTTGGATAGGTGGCGATTGGCTTCGATGAGATATTGTTGTCTGTCTTGGATTACTATTTTGGAGCATTTGTCTGCTGGTTTGATTATGATATTGTGGTTGGAGTGAAGTTGCTTGAAGGCCCTGCGTTCTTGGCGGGTCAAGTTGTCCGGGATATCCTGTACTGGGTGGTAGTCTTGGAGAGCCAGTGTATCTATGGAGATGAGTTTTTGAATATGCTGGTTAAGCTTATGTGTGTCTGGTTCCCAGTTGGATGAGTTTGGGTGGAGTATGGGGTTGGTTATGGAAATGGTCGATGAGTTTCAGATGTCTATGGTATAGATGAATGTCCCTTTGAAGTGTCTCACGGTCGAATTTGGTTGGACGTGGTATGAAAGAGAGCCCCCTCTCTAGGAGATCAAGTTGAATGCTGGACGGTTGAAACAGTGTGGAGAGGTTGAGGACATTAGAGGGGGAATTGCATCTTGATGTTATGGTGGGGGGTGTAGCTGTTGACCTCCTGTGATGTTGTGGCAGAGTAGTCAGAGTGTCTGGGGGGTTGTCCCGTGGTAATGCACTTGTGTGAGTGGAATCCATATTGGTCTTCGGGGGAGTCATAAATTTAGCTGCTGGCACCAGTAGTGGAAGATGGTCTTTGCGGTTTTGGGCACCCAGTGGATATGGTCTGGTTCTGTGTGGAAAGTGTCATGGGGTATTTCGAAGAGACAGGGGAAGTGTGTAGCAATGGCACTGTTGATGAGTTTTAGGTTATGTTTCTGCTGTGAGTTGAGATGTGGGGAGAAGTTGATGATTGGGAAGTATATGTCAGCATTTGGAAAAGTGGTCCGTGATTGTCTGTAGAGGGCTTTTAGTTGTTTTATTGA
>JAFBJQ010001022.1:8694-56949 GCA_016785345.1 Trinectes maculatus
ACATTCAGACTTGAAGCTCTGTCCAGAAGAAGGTTATGCCATTTACAAACTCCATGGCCTTCATAGGATCCAGAAACTCCTTGTCTTCATCCTTATACGAAATATGGAGTCTAGCAGGGTAGAGCAGACCATATCAGACTCCTCTCCATCCCCGCAGCGTCTTCCTTACATCCGTAAATGCAGCTCTGCCCACAGTAGAGGTGTTGTCTGGAAATATGGCAATCCGGTTTCCATTGTAGAGCAGACCATATCAGACTCCTCTCCGTCCCCGCAGCGTCTTCCTTACATCCGTAAATGCAGCTCTGCCCACAGTAGAGGTGTTGTCTGGAAATATGGCAATCCGGTTTTCATTGGAGATCAGCAGGGCTCTCTCCCGTGCTCTCCTTACGATCTCCATGCCGTCTCCTCATGGTGCAGCTTGCCGATGATCACTCGTGGCTTCTCTCAGACTCCTGTTGTCTGGGGGGTTGAGATGCGGTGCGAGCGATCTATTTTGATGTCCCGGTCCATCTGCAGGGCTTCTCAAATAAGTTTTGAAACTGCTTTCGGTGAGCTCGTGTCCGGCTGGTCATCGATGCCGGTTATTCGGATGTTGCCCCGCCTCATCCTGCCCTCCATATCCTCACACCGGTCTTTTAGGATGACCACCTGTTTTTGAAGACTGGTCACTGTAGACTGCTGTGAAACCACCTCGTCTGACCATGTTGTCCACATTTCATGTCCTGAACGTCCACATTCATATGCTCAATTTCTGAGCGCATTGCGGCTGTGTTGTTTACGATCGCATCGCCTGAATTTCTGACTTTAAGGCGTTGAAGTCCTCCGTCAGCACACTCTTAAGTTCCTCTCTGATAATTGTGGAGATCTTTTCCCTAATGGATGATACAACGTCCGCTTTAAATTCCTCGGCTGCCATCTCTCAACTTTCCGTCTGAGTTGGTGAGTGTGGCTCCGGGTTGCCTAGCGTTAGCGTAACCTGCCTCGTGCTTCTCGCAGTGCGAGGCGCATTTGGCCCAAATTTGTATTTATTTAACTTTTCTGCCATGCCAGCTGATACCGCTTATCTACTCGGTTGTTAGTGTCCCAAAAACAATCTCTGATTGAGTTAATCACTTATTTTCCAGTCGTAGTTGCTGTTTTAATCAAAATGTATTGCTATTTTTGCAGGAGCCCCGAGAAAAGCGTCCTACTCCATGCTCTGCTCAGTAGCGCCCCTGAATATACTATTTATAGTAAACATTTCTACATTTCAAGGATTATCCATGATAATCCTTAAAATTATTTTGCTAATAATTAAAATGACCCTCCTTGAGTCCAATAAAGTTGGTGCCCCACGTGAGGCCTGTTGTGCGGTCAGGCCACACTCACCAACGGTGTGGAATAAAATGAATTTGTTCAACATAGCTGGTACCCACGTCAGGTTGTGTCTAATACATGTTGTGGCCTTCCCCAACATTAGTAATAAGCAAGTAAGTAATTAGTAGTAGTGTCAGTGTAAAAGTAGTAGATGTAGTGACTGAAGTAGAAAGTAAAAATAATAGTAAGCAACATCTCAGTAACTTGCGTCAGTAGATGGGTCTGAAGGGGGTTTGAACCAGCAGCTTCTCAGTAGCAAGCTCTCCTCTCTAGTTACTTGGCCACCACTGCCTGGAACGTGAGTGTTAGTCTCACTCTAAATGAGACAGAGATACAGGCTGATACAAGAGAGTGAAATCAAATGAGCACTGATGGCAGTGTAACTCTGTCTGAGACAGAGAGAAAGTGGGGATCAGTGTGAGACAGGAAGTAGGCTTTGCCGAGCACACATATAAGATTGTAAGATTGCACAGAGATGTGACAGTTGAAAAAAGCATGCACTTATTTTATAGAGGCTAAAGTGTCATGGTTCTGTTCTCTGTCAGTCTGGCATCACCGTTAGCAGAGGGGGGAACATACGCAGTTATCGCGATAACATGCGAGAATTCCCGCGGCAGGTAATATGGTCTCATACTAACGGCCAACAGTCCAATGTCCCGCCAGCAGTGTTGCTCTTTAATAGTGATGTGCCCCGAGTTACACCATCTATCATTCACATACACTGCCAGTCCTCCTCCTTTCCTCTTACCGCTCTCCCTCCTCCTGTCCGCCCGCACCTGTTTGAAGCCGGGCAGCTCCGCCTCTGTGTAAACATCCTGATGCTGCACTCCCTGTATTCCCGCTGATGACTGGTCAGCGCTGCTAACTCGTCCATCTTATTGGGAAGAGACCTTACGTTTCCCATGACGAGGTCGGAATCTCCTTTTCCTGCTGCGGCGCACAGTTCCAGCACAGCATCCCCGTCTCCTCCTCCTCCATGATGATGATGATTATATCATTAGTAGTGTAGTATAGAGCAGTAATGCAGCATTTATTTATTGTAAACAACACAACAACAACAATTTCCTCATTATGGGACAAATACAGGTTTAGTATTATACTTATTATTATGGGGTGGGGGGCAAAAAGCTGACTCCGGTGAGCCGAATCACTTTAGTGAGTGACTCAAACCCCAGCCGAGCCTAAAGAGACCTTTCCGGAAAGACTATCAGCTGACATTGTTTCTGCCAATCAGCGTCATCCGCGCGAACTTCAGAACTGAATAGGCTGTCACTCGATGTGCTTCCGTTAATTCTGCTCTGGATTTCACTTGCAGACGGGAACAGAGATTTTCTCCACGTCGAGATCGCCTGCGCGTCACTCAGGTAAAGAAACTAAAACACATGTCAACTAAAACCGCGTCGTAAAAGTCGAAATGAAAAAACAAAAGCAACCAGGAGATAAAAACAGACCATGGCTGTGTCCGAAATCGCCCCCTAACCCCTATATAGTGCACTATATAGTGAGCACGCCATTTTGTAGTGCTGTCATGTTACAGTGTTGTGTTGTGTTGTGTTTCTACTGTAAATAAGCCCCGGCATGTTTTGACATGTTCACTTTCGCTTCCTGGTTCTGTCGCAGATCATCTGACCAAACTCAAACGGACAGTAAAGGTGCAGTTCGTCATTTTGAAGCAGCAGGCTACGCGTGAAGCCAGAAGACACCATGTCTGTAAGTCACAGCTGGGATGACCCTGTTTTATGTCATTATGTGATATTACATTTTATTACAACGTCATGTCAGTTTTGCTGAGCAGTGGCGCCCCCTGTAGACATAAGGGGATCAGTGATCGTATCCACTCACCAGAGATACAGCACAGGGGGTCCTCGAGTTACGATGGAGATCCGTTCCTGAGAATGTGTCGTAACCGAATTTCGACGCAAGTCGGAACATACATTCAAGCATTTCCTTTAGATTTCTGATATCAACCGTGTAGACCCTGTGTTGTGAATAAACCTACGGTATTGCCACGATCCCGAACGCATCTGTGTCCGTGTGCATCTCCTTACCGGCTGCCGTTGCACCCCCCCACCAGCCGTCCATTTCACATAAGTAAACACAAGGCAGAGTAGCCTAGCTGTGCTGTGGAGGTGTTGGAGATCCGGCAGGCGCGCTGAGAGACAGAGAGAGCGCTCACCAACTAGTTCCCGTGCGAAGTCTGTACATATTTACGGGGCAAACCGCTTAAGCCGAAACAAGGAAGTTCACGGGAGATGTGTCGTAACCACGAAAACAACGTAACTCGTGACCGTCGTAACTCGAGGACCCCCTGTACATGATTGTACGAGGCATCGTTCTCCACCCTCTCCTTGTTCTCCCACATGTCTTAGCCTGATTATTCAGTGTCTTACCTTATTCAGGTTCAGGTAATCAGATGATGTCGCCGGTGTCTTCATATAAGTCGTATAAACGTCATCACTGTCTGAACATATTCACTTGTTGTCTGAATTTGCAGATGTCCACTTTGAAACCAGTGAGAGTGAAGAAAGAGGACGATGTGGATTCTGAGGTGAACAAATCTGACACACAAAACTCAAAACTTTTATGGAAACAAAGGCGTCTAACACTTGTTTTCATACTTGTTCTCTGTAGGTCGGTCATCCCCACACGTTTAAAGTGAAATTCAGTGACAATGACCAAGTGGAATATACCACTGAATGTCAGAGTCCCGGCACAGTGCTGGAGGCCATCAAGTCAAATGTCCAATATAGAAAGAAGCAGGGTGATGTAAGCGATGAGAACGTTGTCATCCAGCGTGGCACAGGGGATATGGAATGTACCATAGCAACACATTTCCCCTGCGTTCTAATCAAGCACGAGTGTCTGAAGGTCATGCGTGAAAAAGAAACGGTTGAAAAGATCAGGGACCAAAATGGATTCATAGAAATAGAGCAAGAAGAGCAGTACTCAGTGTTTTACATTGATGTAAAGGGAGGGAAGAACGCCAAGACGAAGAAGCTTTTTAAAAGTAGCGCTCTCACGAACTTCAAGTATGTCTGTGTTTATGGAACGAAGGGGATGAGTGTGAAGGAAGCTCTGGAAAGAGATGGTCGCTTCAATGATGACATCATCACTGATTTCTACCTGAGCCACAACGATAAACCAACAGAAGAAACTCACTGTCTTGTGACAGTCGACTCGCTCCATCAGCAGAAATTCACGCTACGTCTGCCAAGGAACCTCAAAAGGAGATGTGATTACAATCAGCAGGAACGCCCAGGAGCAACAAACAAGGCACGACACAGTCAAGAAACACAACAAGGTTATGACAAGATTAAAGAAGCAGCAGCTTATAGAGGAGTCAGTGTCATGAAAAACTCTGGAGCAGGAAACCATGAAGAGCTGTATGAAATCCTGTGTCAGCAGTTTCCACAGCTACGCAAACGGATGCTAGACAGATTCCCTGGTGAATCCTATGATGAACTGCTGCAAATAAAGAAGGAAAACTTTGGAAAAATCCAGCAGTCCTTTAGTGAAGTTTACAGAGTCAGGGAGCTGCTGGAGCTGGGCAAGTCTGTTTGTAAAATCATAGTTGGGGAATTTGGTGTTGGCACAGGCTTTGTGCTCTTTGACAACTACATCCTGACCAACGCACATTTATTTAGAAAAAATGAAGAAACAGAAGACGTGATGGAGTTGGCTGATGTCACGGTGTATGCCCTGTTTGGCTATGACAACCCAGAGCCTCATACAGATTACTGCAGTTTCATGTGCAAAAAAACAGACTATATCGACATTGACGTACAGATGGATTATGCCGTACTTGAGCTTGACCCAATCCACAAAACTGTCAAAGAATGCAGGAACGTACCACCAGGGCTCTTGAAGAAGTTTGGTCCAGTGCCTGAAAGTGGCGAAGCTTGTATTATTGGTCACCCAGGAGGAGAGATTAAAAAACTGGACCCGACATGTATCATCGAGAAGAAGGAGAGGATCAGAGAAATCAATGAACATTTTAGTGATCACCACAACAGTTTGTTCACAATCCATTCAATCAAACAAGCGCTTCAAAATCAAGGTATTGAAAACATAGTCTGTGGTGGAAGCCGCACAGACAAAGTAATCACCTACAACACGTTTATGTTGCACGGCTCCTCTGGTTCCCCAGTGTTTGGTTGTGATCGCAGAGTGTTTGGTTTGCACTCTGCAGGATTTACCTATGGATTTCCAAAGCATGAAAAAAGTGTGATTGAGGTAGCTTATCCTCTGCTCCACATATTCAATCAGTTTGCAAGAAATATGAAAAACAACAATAGCGGTCTTTATGACAGAATTAAGACAAAAGCAAAAGGAAACAAATATCTACAGAGGGAATTAGAGATTGAGCCAATGGACACCAGTTAGGTTTCCATATCAGGCGTGCCTCAGGGAACTGGTTCAGTTTAATGTCACTTTTATTAATATTTCTTATGTCTATACTGTCTGTGTCCATACCATGTCTGCAGGGGAAAGTAAGAAACACAATTTCAATTCTTTGTATGACCAGTGCATGTAAAGAAATTGACAATAAAGCCGACTTGACTTGACTTGACTTGACTTGACTTGACTTTGTCTATTGCTGACTCAGTTGTCTGACACTGTCCCTTCTGTTGTTGTCATTGTACTTCAAGCTGCAGTCGACTTCACAACAACATAACAGCTGTTTATTGTAACACGATTTAATCCTTATGTTAATCCTCACAGTTGTCTCGAATCCAAATCTACAAATGTATTTGCTTCTAGATGAAAACTGTTTACTTGGTTTTTTAAATAAAAATTGATTATCATTGTTCAAGGTTCAAGGTTTTTATTGTCATTTCCATGCTTACACACGCAAATGAAATGTATTTCTCAGTGTCAGCTGCGTACATAGACATAGGAATAGAATACATTTATATTATTTTCATGCTTTTTTGTTTATTTGCTTTAAAATAACTGATCGATAAACGATTCCTCTGGACAAACTCTGAGTGTTAGACTGTTTTAATATGACTCATTACGTAAACTGATTGATGTTACTGTAAACATCTTTTCTCTTAAATAAAATTATTTTTTTTTAAATACATTTTTTTTTTTTAACTTCACATCTTTCCATGACATCATGAGATTTTCCATTGCGGTCATCTCTTTTGGGAAGGAGATTTATTTCATTTTAATATTTTATTTTATTTTGGACTTTTGAAGTCCAAACTTGACTTTAAGTTGAGATGAAATACCAATGGCGACAGTACAATTTAAAATAACAGTAATTCAAAATAAAAGTATTGGGTCAATCAATTAATTATTAACAATCTGTGTTTTGTTTTATTGGAGTTAAATGAAGGCTTTGCCAAAACTGACACTGACACTTTTATATTTTCTCTTTTTCTATTCTTTTTTCTTTTTTATACTTTGTATTTTTTCTTCATATTCATTACATTATCATAGGCAGATTAATGTCTCGTCACTCAAATCCCACGTTGATGTCCGCTATTTGTGCTCTTTGAGCGCCCTCTACTGGTGGTTGAATTGAAAGTTCACCTGAGTTGAGTTAAACTTTGTTATTGACTTCCGGGTTCCGATACGATTCAATCACCCTTTTTCTGCCATTTTGCGAATAGTAAAAAAAAAATATGATGACGAAACCAGCAGCGCGTGAGTGAAAGAAGCAGGAAGCACTTTTTCTCAGTTCGTGACTGATCGTTTGTGTTGTTGTTTGTGTGTTCACACACCGGATTGTTTGTTGTGGGCATGTATTATTCTCTATTCCTGGTCTCGGCTGTGCTGTCACGTGCTTCAGGTGCAGGTACGTGAGGTTTCTAGAATAACTTTGTTTCTGGGCCACATATGAACATGTGAGTAATTCACCGAAACCCCAGAGTTTCCTCTGACTCTGAGTTCTCACTAAACCTGCAGCTTCCTGAGTCAGGGCCCTGATCCCTGTTGTGATTGAAACTGAAATCAGATGAATTCACTTTGTCTCTTCTCTGTGTTTCTGCGTCATGATCGCGGTCACGTGTTGCAGGATCAGCCACACAGTTTGTCAGTGATTATTATTATTATTATTATTATTATTATTATTATTATGAATGCTAATAGTCATCGTGATGATAGTCATCATTATGTATTCATATTCATATAGCAGAGACGCAGTTCAGTCCTGTCAGAGAAGGAAAGTTACAGGCACTCGTCACTCTAAAACAATGTGATTCAACCACTGCGAGTATTCCTTCTGTTGTCCAGCACAACACACACACACACACACACACACACATACCGTGTGTATATATATATATATATATTTATACACACAGTACATAAAATCCCTGCAGTACCACAGTGATCAAATCAGTGTAATGTTGTATTTTCTAGGTGATCCAGAGAGGGTCGTGGCCTTTGCCGGCGGAGACGTCATCCTGCCCTGTACCTTCAACATCACAGCCAGGAGTGACCTTCAAACTGTGGAGTGGTCTAAGGACGGACCGGAGCCATACGTTGTGTTCCTGTACCGGGACGGCTGTGAGACTCACGAGATGAAGCATCCGTCCTTTGAGTACAGGACGAGCTTCATCATGAAAGAGCTGAAACACGGAAACATCTCGCTGAGGATCTCCGACCTGCAGCAGTCTGATAATGGGACGTATCTCTGTAAGAGGCTGTGGAGGAGTTCTCCTGCGCACGTCACCACAGTCGCCCTGCTTGTGGGTACGTCCTCCCAGGTCTCAGCCTACACATGTGTGTCTGATCCATCCAACCTGAATGGGTTCTGATCTTGTCACGTCAGTGCATGTCTGAGCCTGATCCAGTCCACCGACTGTAAACATGACGTCAGACCGCGTGAGCCAGTATGAAGCCTGGTGCAGTCAAACATCTCCATGTTTCAGCAGGTTCAGCTGTTCAGAGTGGAGAGAGAGAGAAATGTGAATTCACCAGATTCCAATTCTTTCCCCCTTCAGCAGCAGCAACACTAAAACTCTCATTTTAAACCAGTCAAACTTATTTTTTTACAACGATTACAACTATTTTATGAAAAAAAAAACAGCACTTCCTACTTTTCATTTTATTATAAATCTGTGGCTTTTGAACTGTCGATGAGGCAAAACGGAGCAGGTGACACACACTGACAATGTAAATCTACACACACACACACACACACACACACACACACACACACATACTGTAGGTTTAATGGAACCAACGCACATTAATCAGTCTTTGTTGTGTGTGATATGTAGAGACTGTGTGTGGGTGTGGTCAACTGTCAGTCAGTCATTAACTTTTCCATTCACACGAGCGACAGGAATGACAATGTCATAGAACCTCCTGAGGGTAACTCCCTGACTCGTCGTGCAGGTGAAGTTCCTGAGCCCAGGCTCTCAGCAGCGCCTGCTGCAGGCGGAGGAGTGACACTGCAGTGCAAGTCGAACTGCTGGATGCTGCAGCCCAACATCACCTTCCTGGATGATGAGGGAAGAGAGATTCCAGCTGAAGAAGCCAAGAGAGAGCAGGATTCCAGCGGATGCGTCAGCATGAGCCGGAGAGTGACTCTTCACACTGCAACCAGCAGGTCCACATGTCGATTCAAAGCAAAGTGGTTTTTATTTTATTTTATTTTATTTTATTTTATTTTATTTTATTTTATTTTATTTTATTTTATTTTATTTTATTTTATTTATTTGGTTTATCACTGTTGCTATGTGTAGATACAGACACTTCATACCACAGTGAACTAACAAGCTTCATGTTTTGAAACACAACACTGTTGCTATGGTTACAGCTGGCATCCACAGTAGTCTGGAGATTAGTGAGTGACAATACAGACTCACACTTCGTTTTCAAACGTTCAGTTTTTGCAGCGAGTCTGTTCCATAAACAAACATCATGTTCTGACACTGTGGCACGAATGCTGCTCATTCACACTCTGCTGGACAAAATCCAACAAAAAAGTTACACAAATGAAAAAGTGGTCTAATCTGACGTTTGTGGTCCTCACAGGGTCACGTGCAGAGTTCACGAGGCGCAGCTCAACTTGTCCAGGGACAAAGACATCGTCATAACAGGTAGAGTAAAATGTCACCAACGCACCTGCACCCGAGTCTGAGTTTGCACCAGCAGGGGGCACCACAGGGCCACGTTTCCCCTCTGTCTGCTGTAGCCTTATTGAGTGCATTTTTTAATTTACCGCTTCCCACGTGGCTTGTTACCAGATTTCAGTTTATGTTAAATAAATGCAGATGTTCTCCTCGACATGTTTGTAACTGATCATCTTGTGCGACTTTACATCTGTATGCACATCTGTATGATTATACGTTACCATGGTGACTACCCCTGGATTTCTAAACATTTGTTTAACCACATTCCCATCATGTCAGTGGATGATGAATTATCTTTAGATTAAGACAGTTATTGTCCTTGTGATTTTACACTGATATCAATAACCAGGTTTTCTCGTTCCATGAAAACGTCAGATTGTGATTCTTGGTCGAACCCAGTGTCTGGTTTTCCACTGATAAGTCTCCCACTCCCAGTTGTGTATTTATGCTTGTACATCAGCACAGTGTATCTTGTGATTTCAGATGACTGCATGACGTCCTGCCATCTGACCACCTGCATCGCTATGTCATTGATCATATTTGTGCTCCTCGGTGGATTCATTGCGTGGAAAACTTGCTTCTCAAGGAGATGTGGCAAAGCAGGTAATTCACTGACACTGAGACAATCCACAGAACAGGAGATGGGAATAAAACATTTGGTCCAGGTGTGGTTTTGCAGCCTGTAATTTGGCCATTGCCAATGTCACAGTGTAGGAACGGAAATAAACACAAGACCCAACATATGAATTCCAAATATGTTGGAATATTCACACGTTCACACTCAAAGCCTCCAGATTTACACAAGTTAAGCTGCTGATTGTGGATGACGAGTCGTGTTTGTTGAAATGTAAATAGTAATTGTAATATCGTTTCTGCAGCTAACATAAGACGATCTTCAGTAAACGTTAATATGTCATACTCAACAGTCTCCACTAGGGGGTTGTTTTCAAAAATACACACAATTTTCATTTTACTAGCAACCTGTCCTCATAGATCCTGGATGTCACACTTTTTTACCTCCAAATGCATCAGCAGTGATTATCTAATCAATGAAAGGTCAGAGGTCGGACAAACAGTCAAACAGGAGAGTAGTTCAGTCGTAGCCTCGTGATTTCTAACAGCTGTGTTCTTTCTGTCTGCCACAAGGGGTCGGCCACGGTGCATCTGAGAAACAGGTGCTCCTCAGGGAGGACAGCGCCACCATCGATCAGCTGAGGAGGGAGGTGGCTGAGCTCAAGTCAGAGCTTGGTGAGAAAAATGAGATCATTCGCCAATGGCGGAGCGCCACCCAGTGTCAGCTCAGTCCAGTTGTTTGCCACCAAAACCAGCCGAATTTGTGGCGTCCTTCACCTGACCAGAACTTAACAACAGACACGTCAACGCCACCGCTCTCAAGCAGCAAGAGCAAGGCTCCAACACCTGGCGTCCGGCACCCGGTGGACCCGGTGGACCCGGTGCACCCGGTGCACCCGGTGGACCCGGTGCACCCGGTGGACCCGGTGCACCCGGTGGACCCGGTGCACCCGGTGGACCCGGTGCCGAGCCAACGGCTCCGTCACAGTAACAGCAGTCCGGATTGTTCCTCTTCTCATGCTGCAGCGTTGCCTGTTTCATCCACAGGTGGCGCTTCAAAGACAAAACAGGGTCAGTTTGTTCGTTCTATGAGCGACTGTGGTGTTCGGTCTCATTCAAGAGGTTCGAGGACCCAGCGCAGACATTCCTGCTCGCTTCCGACACCGACCTGGATGAATAACTACTACAGTCCCCTGGCAGACCTGAAGGAGGAGTCGTAGGCCTGCAGGTCTCCTGTGACCCTGCCACAGCTGGATATCCATGCAGTTTAAGCTTTTTAAACGTCCTGTTAAACTGGGTTGTTAAGGCTACTTTTTTGTACAGTAAATAAATATGAACTTGAATTTGGTTAAATTAAATGAAAGTTTGATTCTCTGTGTCCAGACCACATGCTCACACTAAAGGAAGTTGTGGGGGGTGGGGAGGGTGGTGGCCTACAGTGTGATGGTGCTGTTTCTGCTCGATTGTCCACTAACACAATAAACCAATAAACCAATAAACGCGTCAACGCTGCTGCAGCTTTTACCATCGAGAGGTTTTTGAATCACAGGAATTTCTGTCCCGTTGTTTTTCTGCTGCTCTAATGCTCTAGTGTTAGAGCAGACAGACAGACAGGCAGACAGACAGATGTGGGGGCGGGGTCTGTCAGAGAGGATGATGCAGAGCTCGGTGTCTCCGTCCATCAGTTGGCAGTGAGACAGGATGCAGTTCACAGCCGTCTGCCTGCTGCTGGGTGAGTTCATTCTCTGTCTCCTGACACTTTTGTCTCTTTGTAAACAGCACACTCAGCATTTTTTTGCATCCTGTGCTGTTTTTCTATTTTTCTTTTCCTCTATATTTTATATCTGGAATTTTACATCGAGGTTTTCCATTTTAATTGTTTTATGACGTTAATATTTCCACACTTCCTTTTTCTCCTTCTGTGTTTTCATGTGATCATTATTTATTCTGTTTTTCCTCCTTGCTCGTTTCCTGTGTGACCTCTTTCTGTTTCACTCTTTTTGTTTCTCTCTCTCTCTGTCTCTGTCTCTGTCTCTGTCTCTCTGTCTCTGTCTCTGTCTCTCTGTCTCTGTCTCTGTCTCTCTGTCTCTCTGTCTCTGTCTCTGTCTCTCTGTCAGTGCTGGACGTTCTCCTCCACCCTCCCTCCTCTGCAGCGTGTCTGCAGCTCGTCCCTGACAGCTCTCAGTTCTTCAGGTACGACACCGTCTCTCTGAGCTGTGCGTCTTGTTCCAACTCCAGCGGTTGGAAGGTGAAGAGGAACACCTCGCAGAGCGGCGTCAGGCCCTGCTCTTCCGGTTGGGGCTCCACCTCCTCAGGTTCCACTTGCACCATCGGGAACATCTACCCAACGGACAGTGGCGTGTACTGGTGTGAGTGTGATGGCGGCGAGCAGAGCACCAGCGTCGACATCACCATCACTGGTAGGAGACACACACACACTTGAGTTTTGCGTGAGAACAGGAAGGTTCCGGTGAGAAGGAGGTTTCTTGTCTGCAGACCGTGCTGTGATCCTGGAGAGTCCTGCCCTCCCCGTGTCAGAGGGAGCTGCTGTGACTCTGCGCTGCAGAGCCGAGACCTTCTCCCCCGACCACCGGTTCCGTTTCCACAGAGACGGCCACCTGGTCGGCAGCAGCTCCTCAGGTCACATGACCATTCCCACTGTCTCCAAATCTGATGAAGGCCTCTACAAGTGCAGCGTCTCCGGAGGTGAAGAGTCACTCGCCAGCGTGATGTCTGTTGTCGGTGAGAAACCTCTGCTACCAGAAGGTTGATAGTTGTGATCCCTGGTTCCTCCAGTCCTTGTCCTGAAGCAGCCTCCGTTTCCTCCTCTGTCACGTTGTTAACGACGTCAGTGATGAGGTTGTTTTGTTTTGTTTAACAGCTTCACTGTCTGCGTCACCATCAGAGCTGCCTGCAGCCTCATGTCCACGGCAGGTCTTCACCGTGATGGGCCGCCTGCTGGTGGGAGCTCCTTACCTGCTGTCCACTCTCCTGCTGGGACTCATATTCAGAGACAGAAGGACAGGTGTGTGTGTGTGTGTGTGTGTGTGTGTGTGGACGGAGGCGTGTCAGGCTGAAACAACACACAACACCTCTGTTCCACCTGCGAAATGACTCTGAATATTGTTTGGACTGAAAAGGACTGATGTGTGTTTGTTGTCCCAGCAGCGGCCAGGACAGTCGCCGTGGGAGGAGGCAGCTGTGACATCGTCATGGAAACGGTGGCGTAGTCTGAGAACAACGTGGACGAGAACGTCTGCATCAAGATGTTGTTGTTTTTTTTACCACCATCTCTCGGTCTGTCTCCTCTGAGATGTGTGACACTGTTTTCTCAAACACTTTTTTTACATTTATTGTCTTAATTCTTTATTCTTTGTCTCACGTTTTCGTTCTGAAACCCGAATGGTTTTATCAGGTTTGTGTGTCAGCTGTGGTTAAACTGACTCGAGGTGTGTGTCATTTCTCAGAAATGAAAATGGAGGATGTTGTGACATTTTGAAGGCCAACATTTTGACATGTGGTTGGAAACGGCTGTTGTTTGGTTGAAGTTGTTCTTTGTTGTTCTTTATTCCGCACGCAGAGATTTAGACGCCCAGAAAACTGATCTCACAAAACGATCCTGTTTTCAGAATATCAACGTTCAGAGTATGTGCAGAGTCATAGAGGAGGGATTCTTCTTCTTCTTCTGATTATTATTATTACAGTTAATTCAATTAAGTTTGAATCACAGGAAGAAATAAAATGTAAGGAGAGCAGCACCGTTCTTAATGCAATATCAAAGGTTGGTCAGTAGGTGTCACCATCTATGATTACACAACTCAGTGCAGCCAGGTGAAGAAGTGTAAGGGTCCTAACAAACTTTAACCTTTAACCTCACTGTACAGACAGACAGTTATTTATCTGTCTGTATAGATATCCATTTAAACTTTATCAGCTCTTGTTATTTAAATATTATTTGGCCCGATCTTTTTTTTTAACTCAGTGTGTGAGGTCATGTGTGGAGCTACACACTGTGACGTCGTCAAAGGAATGTGGAGTTACCTGTGTGACCGGCACACCTTCCATGACCAAATAACATGTGTTGCCAACGAGGTGTGTTTTTTTTCCAGTTGTTGTTCAGTGTGTACACATGAAGCAACAGCCAGATGAAACTAAGGCTGTGTAGCATTGATGAAACGGTTTCATTCAACACATCGGCTGTGATGATGTGATGATGATGATATGATGTGATGATGATATGTTGATGATATGATGATGATGATATGATGATAATATGATGATGATATGATGATGATGTGATGATGATGTTGATGATGATGATGTGATGATGATATGTTGATGATATGATGATGATGTGATGATGATGTTGATGATGATGATGTGATGATGATATGTTGATGATATGATGATGATGTGATGATGATGTTGATGATGATGATGTGATGATGATATGTTGATGATATGATGATGATGTGATGATGATGTTGATGATGATGATGTGATGATGATATGTTGATGATATGATGATGATGTGATGATGATGTTGATGATGATGATGTGATGATGATATGTTGATGATATGATGATGATGTGATGATGATGTTGATGATGATGATGTGATGATGATATGATGATGATATGATGATGATGTGATGATGATGTTGATGATGATGATGTGATGATGATATGTTGATGATATGATGATGATTTGATGATGATGTTGATGATATGATGATGATATGATGATGATATGATGATGATTTGATGATGATGATGATGATATGATGATGGTATGTTGATGATGGTATGATGATGATATGTTGATGATATGATGATGATGTGATGATGATGATGATATGTTGATGATGATGATGATGATTTGATGATGATGCGTCGTCTGTGTGAAAAAGAGTTTCAGAAGGTGATAATGTCAGTTCACTCCATAATGTCCTGTTGTCTTCATCTCATTTCACTCGTCAAGTTGTGATTTGTAAAAAAAAAAATCAAACTAAATATGAAAGTTTGTGGCAAAGTTGTCGTCACTCAACAATAATGCATTGTGAATGTCTGAGAGAAGGAAGTGAATCATCAATCGGTCATGTGCCCAAAACCAAAACCTGGTAATTTACATCAGCTGACGAAAAAAAAAGTCCCTGCAGGTTTCATCTTTAATTTCATGCTCCAGATCCTGTTCACTTCAAAATGAACTGAATCCAATTTAATGACAAACACACAAACAAACACACAAACACAAAATGTTAAAAAAATATCAACAAAGCGAACAGATGTAAAAGAGCAAAAAAAAGAAAAAAAAGACATGATCTCTGCTGAGACAGTGGACAAACGCAGACTGTGTTGATCTATAGATGTGAACGCTGGTGATGTTGTTGTTTCCTGTCGAGTGGCTCCACTTTGACCACTGAGTAGAACGTGTCAGCGCCATGCACATCTGTGGAGGAAAGACACAAAGGCAACGTGTTACCATGTGAAATGTGTGCGTCTTTTCCTGGCACTAGTATTACAGTTACATTATAAGAGTAACAGTCTCAGTCTGTAATACACACACTTACTGTGCCATGTCAGAAAACCTCAGTGTCTCCTTATGATAAATATAGCATTAAACACAACAGCACATTCCAGCAGTGCAAAGGTCACTCAAGTCTTATCAGGACGTAAAGGTGAAACAAAGAGACAGCAGGTAAGAATAGAAACTGTTCGTCTGGCTGTTTGAACACTGTGCCTGGGACAGAGGGAGGGACGCCCTGTCTCCAGGTGTAACAACAACAACACAGACACACGCACACACACGCACACACGCATGGCCCAGCAGAGAGTCAGAGAACAGGTGAGGTCACCTGAGCAGTGACAGACAGACATTGAATATACGATGGAAGTAAAAGATACATTTCAAAAACACATCCTCAGTTCATTAATCGTAACCGAATCAGCAGAATAAAAACGTTAATGTTGACAACATGGTACTAAAAACATTAACATCCATGACAGGCTCAAACATCTGAAAGGTTAATGTCAGAGGTCAAAGGTCACACCTGCTGTTGCCCTCTAAACAATCCCAGATCAGCTATAAATGTTTGTACGTACAACGTGTTTACCTCTGATCCTCTGTGGGCCAGCGTTCGGTGTGATGCTAACGTCAGTGTAGTTAACATCAGGGTCGTCTTTACCTGCAACGCACACACACACGCACACACACAAAGTAGACACACACGTTAAAGACGTGACAACAGCTCACATCACAACATTTACCAGCTGGAGACGCTGACAGGAGGGGACAATGGTGAAAAACTGGAAACTTAGTGAACCTCACACAGGTTTATGTGAGGTTTATTGACGATGAGACAACAGGAAGTACATGTTTATGTTTTCAGGAAACACAGCAACCTTTGTGTCGTCTGCAGAGGCACAGCAGCGTCGCCGAGGCCAGAGACAGGCAGGCGGCAACAACAGGAAGGAGGACGTAGAGGACGGGAGAAGGAGGTCGACCACCACGAGTCTCTGCAACAGAAAGACCACAGGTTGGCCTCAATACACACGGTGCCCAGTTTCTCCTCCTCTCACCGCCCATCATCACTCAACCGTCCTGGACTTTAAACGCACCAATGACACAGAGGAAGACGTCAAGCGGTCAAACAGGTGAAGTAAGACTCACCTGTGACAGCCAGCCAGCTGCCGGGCGACTCGCCCACTCCCGACACGCTGCACTTGTACAGGCCCTCATCCGACTTGGACACACTGGGAATCGTCACGGCTCCGGTGGAGCTGCTCCACCTGAGACGCTCGTCCCTGTAGAAGTCAGCCGTGATGTTGGAGGACGGCGTCATGGTGTGTTCACAGCCCAGAGTCACATGGTCTCCCTCCTTCACAGGACGGACAGGACCGTGGAGAATCACAGAACCTTCTAGACATGAACAAAAACATACAAGACACTGTATACAGTATATATATATGTGTGTGTGTGTGTGTGTGTGTGTGTGTGTGTGTCTGTGTGTGTGTGCGGACACACCTGTTACAGAGATGTTGATGGTGTTGCTGCGGTCTCCAGCTGCAGACTCACACCAGTACACACCAGAGTCAGTCCAGTAGACTGAGTCGATAACGCAGACGGACTTGTTTGTTTGGTCCCCGGTGGTTGGACACACTGTGTTTGTGTGTCTGCTGGTGTTCCTCATGACGGTCCAATCAGAGGAGTTTCCCTGCTGCTCGCAGCTCAGAGAGATGGAATCACGCTGGAAGAACTGGGATCTGTTTGGAATCACTGCCAGGGTGGCTACGAGACACATGAGACACGAGACACGAGACATAAGACACGAGATATAAGACACGAGACACACACTGAATTCCTGCAGAGGAACCTGAGAAATGAAGCTACAATGCACGCACGCACACACACACACACACACACACACTCACACACACACACACAGAGTACTCACCGACAACAGCACATAGAGAGGCTGCAGCCATGTCTGCTGGCTGCTGATGAACTGACTGACTGGTTACCTCTGTGTGTGAGGGTGTGTGTGTGGGGGGTGTGGGGGGTGGGAGGTGTGTGTGATGCACTTGTTTGTACAGGATGTGCTGTTTGTTACGGGTTTCATTTTATTTTCCTGGTCTGATCTGTGTTTGTGTTTTTATTCCAACACTTTACACAGTCTGAGGAGAACCTGTCATGAGGAGAACCTGTCATGAGGAGAACCTGTCATGAGGAGAACCTGTCATGAGAAGAACCTGTCATGAGGAGAACCTGTCATGAGGAGAACCTGTCATAAGGAGAACCTGTCATGGCAGCTGATGGATGGATCCTGCAGTTCATTCAGATGTTAGAATGGAAATTCTATGTGATGTAACTTTTATAAACACAGTGCAACACGTGTGTGTGTGTGTGTGTGTGTGTGTGTGTGTGTGTGTGTGTGACAGAGAGACACTTTCTGTGTATCCAAGAACCTGTCATGAGGAGAACCTGTCATGAGAAGAGCCTGTCATGAGGAGAGCCTGTCATGAGAAGAACCTGTCATGAGGAGAACCTGTCATGAGAAGAACCTGTCATGAGGAGAACCTGTCATGAGAAGAACCTGTCATGAGGAGAACCTGTCATGAGGAGAACCTGTCATGAGAAGAACCTGTCATGAGGAGAACCTGTCATGAGGAGAACCTGTCATGAGGAGAACCTGTCATGAGGAGAACCTGTCATGAGGAGAGCCTGTCATGGCAGCTGATGGATGGATCCTGCAGTTCATTCAGATGTTAGAATGGAAATTCTATGTGATGTAACTTTTATAAACACAGTGCAACACGTGTGTGTGTGTGTGTGTGTGTGTGTGTGTGTGTGTGTGTGTGACAGAGAGACACTTTCTGTGTATCCAGGTGTTTTTCATGTGGCAGAGACAGAAACAGATAACAGTGTTAAATATAGAATTCACTTGCTGAGTCATGAATCACATGATGATGAGTCATGGAGCTGTGATGTAAAAAACCCACAGATCATTTGGTTCACGTCCTGGTTAATGAATTGTTCCCTACTCCCTATTCCCTACTCCCTACTCCCTACTCAGGGAAATAAATGTAGTGGACTTTACAGTGAGCTCATATAAACCCATATAAATATAAATCTTTATATGGGTTAGGGAGCGACTTCCGGCACAGCGTCAGTCTCTGTTCTAATTATAGAAAAACACGTCAGATTAACACGGGTGGAAAAGTTTATTCGAGTTATTTCTGGTATGCCCCTGACGTCCCATGACGTCATCACGCAGCCTTTAAACCATGAGGACGCGCTCTGACTCAGCGTCAGTCACTCGCTTCTTCCGGTTTGGTTGTGTCCGATGCGCGTGTCGCTCCGTGTCCCGCTCTGGACGCTGCTCCTCCGGCTGAGTGTCCTCGCGCCGCCCGCTGCAGGTAAACACGCCGCTTTCTCTTCACCTGGTTTCAGAGTGTGTGTGTGTGTGTGTGTGTGTGGTGTCTGATGTTCACCTGGGTGTTGTCAGTCAGAAGTTCAGCTTTAACGTTCATGCGTGTAGGTGACAGGGTCACGTGGACATGTATCAGAGGCTAACCAGAGTTAGCAGGAGCTCTGGTTCCTGGCTAGATGTTGTACCTTCTTCATAAGAAACCTTTTAATACGAGAGAAGATGGTGTCAGCGGAGATCTGACGATGACATCTTCACGTCATCGCCACCACAGAAACTTCCTGTGGAAACGTAAAGTGCCGTGCTGCTTTCCGGCACTGCTTTCTGTTTATATCCTGTTGATGATCGGAAATAAAAGAAGCCGAATTGATGACTGGAGGTCCGTGGTTGTTTTCCGCGTTTCGCCGTATTGACCGTTATCGATTTATTGGTTTTAGCAGTCAAGAACACGGTAAAACGTGACATTTCATGCGGAAGTTCCGGAGGTTAGAACACACCACGGCGCCGGTAATTACGTCATCGCTGTCGCACAATTAAAACGTACCACATTATTGTCGTCTCACAAAATACTTGTTTGTTTACCACTGCATTTTTATTAAATTAGAGGCTTTTGATTACTGCCTTGTACTTTTTATTGTCGTATTTTGTTATATTTTATAATATTTATGTATATTTTCCTCCCGTCCGTCCGCCATTTTCACTTCTGCGCAGCCCAGAGAATTATGATGGGATATCTTGGTCCGGTTAGTGACCATCGGATGTTCACTACATTTCGTGGTGAATTGTGGGATACATTGAGTGCACTATATAGTGGACATGCTGTGATCCCTAAGCTTTCTGACACCACTACAAAATGGCGTGCTCACTATACAGTGCACTATATAGGGGTTAGGGAGTGATTTCGGACACAGCCTATGAATTATTAACAGCATCATGAACGTGAGGCAGCTACGGAGCCGTGACATCACAGACCAGAGGAGGGAAACTCACCTGTCACCTGTGGTTTTTTCAGCTGTTTGCATTTGTTGTCAAATCTCAGATGTTTTGTTTTTGCTCAAACTGGAGCTGAAATATTTGATCGATCACAGCGATGAACTCTCTGGATCATATGTTCAGATATGACTGAAAATCAGCTGATTCATCACATGTTCTCAACACATTTCCTTCTTCCTCCTTCTCCAGGTCACCTTCAATTGATTGGTTCACCGCAGCCAATCACTGCTGTCCCAGGTGATGACGTCATCCTGCCGTGCTACCTGGAGCCTCAGGTAGACGCGCAGCGTTACGCCGTGGAGTGGACAGAGGTCGACAGGCCTGAACCTTCAGCTCAGCAGCAGAGGTTCAGCTACGTTTACCTCCGTCGGGGCGGGACAGAAATTAGGGATGCACAAATCCCCTCATTCACCACCAGGGCGGCGCTGTTTACCGACGAATTGAAGCATGGTAACTTATCGCTAAGAATCAGGAACGTGACGCATGAAGATACAGGGAAATACCAATGTTTGGTTCCCACTCTGAAAAACCAAGTGAACGAAACCATTGTTCAGCTTGTTGTCAGTAAGTGAATGTGTTTTTCATTTCGATGATTGCTGTTTATTATGAAAACAAAGAAAATAATGGGGTTTCATTTGTGAAGATTTTTAATAAAAACATGAAGATCTGTTCTAATCGATGTTTTTTTCCAGAATTTGGTATCATGATTTATTTCAAAAAACAATCATTTTCATCATAGTTTATTTTAAACTTGTGATTTGCAGGCTGTACACCAACTATATTTCTCATATTCTTCTTCTTATTATTTTAAGATCCATATGTTCAAACGTGGACGACAGCCACGCAGCAACCTCCCAGTCTTCAGACTCCAGGAGACGAGACAAACGGTGACGGTAAAAAGAAAAGTCAACCAAATACAAATCTGTGCTTTGTTCATGTTTGATGTGTTTTTATTGACTGTTGCTGTCGTCTTTGTTTTCATCTTGATGCCAGATGTTCATACCCCTCCCATCGCATGGATCCTCCTTCTTCTCTGCGCTGTGCTGCTATTGGTTGCTGGAGTCAGTGGCTTTATGTATTGGCGGCGTCGACAAAGTGATGTAAGTCAGAAATAAACTGCATCTTGTGATATCACGCCGCAGTGAGCTTTACCTAATTGTCTGTTTGGTGTGTGTCCAGTGTGTGAAGTCCGATGGTGCCTCATGTGAACCACTTGCGGTATAGGTGCCCTGCTGGAGGACACATCCTGTCAGGAGGAGGATGGAAGTCTTGAATCTTTGTCAGCTGACGATGATGTAACCAGACGCCGTGTGAGATGAGTGATCAGAATGAGAGCACAGTGGCGACAGCTTGTGTTCGATTTGATGCTGCTTATTGCATGGTCCAGTTATAAGAGGTCTGAACAGATCCAGGATCAGCTTTCCCATATCATTATGAAGTATACAGTTCCTCATATGACGTCAGAATCAACAGGGATGACTGCTGGAGATGTCATCATTGTGGAATACAAACATTTTATTTACAAAATGATGGAACTTTTGGGGTTTTTTTTAATGAATGCATTCCCCATGGAAAAAGTGCGTGGATTGATGACAAGATTAAACTTTCACCTGTGACCTGGTTGGTGGAGGACGTTTCAGAGGGCCAGAGATGACCTCATGTGTTGTGATGTTGAAGTCAGTGTGAAGGATTTGGTTACATTCACCTCAAGTCTGCTGTGTTGTCAGGATTCTACCTCTGCTGGTTACGTGGTTTGCACAGAATTGAAATTCATAATTATTATTGTGGAGCCGCAGACCAAGATGACAGCTTAGAGTGGGGTCTCCTCACAGCTCTGCTAAACGTTTACAAAGTCCTGGTCATTAACGCTTCTAATTACTTCTAAAAGATGTCTAAACAAACCACGATTCAAGACTGTGAGAGCAGCTCTACATCCCGTGGTTCTCAGAAACCCAGATCTACTCCGGTAGCTGAGGTTGCTAACGTGCCGACTAGCCCACGGAATGATCTAGCTGAGGTGCTAATAGAGCTACTCCGCACTACTGTCACCGCAGTTAACAGCAAGATAGGCAGCCTTGATGGCTTCGGGGCAAAACTCAATAACGTGAAGAGACGCATAGCTGTGATGATTAGCTCTGTCGATGCTATGCAAAAAAGTTTAGCGGACCATCAACAAGATATCTGGAGCTGAAGCTGGAACTTTTCGGGGATTCACCCAACGCCCTTGCAAAATGAGGGCTCTCCACAATGGGAAGAAGATAATCCATTTCTCCACACCAGAAGAAGCTGAGAACTTTCTCCCAAACTCCTAAACTTCTGCTACAAACTACAAAAGGACTGATATGGACAATAGAGGTGCAGTGCAGCTTATTAAAGGTTCTGTTAAGTTATTTTTATGTACATTTTGTACTTTCTAATTTATTTTAATTATCTGCAGAGCTACTGCCATATTTGGTGGGCACTTTACTTTATGCACCTATAGGCTGATGCACTTGTTTATTTGATACAGGCTGCTGAGGCTGTTAAACCAAGAAGCGTTTAGAATATTATGCTTCATATTTATCATTCTAGGACAGTTAAGTCTGAGGGAAGTGTCTACAGTTAAACCACTCCTCGTTAGTGCCCTTACGTCGTTTAGTTTAAGTAAAGGAAGGGAGGGCGAGATTTCAAAGGTTACAGACTTAAAAACCTACATTCTAAAATACTTTTTCTTCAGGAAATTCATGTAGTAGTCACTGAAATTATTGTTATTTTACGTGGGTATGTGTGTTTGTGTGCGTGTTCATCTTTTTTTATTATTATTTTTATTTTTTGTATGTATGTGTATGCAGTGAGGTTCGTCTGCATTTCAGTGTGCAACTTGTGTGGTATGTGTCACTTATTGGAAATTAATAAATTGTTCAAACCATAATTTTTTTTTTGGCAGCTTCTTGTTTGTTATATTATGGGATTGTATCATTTTAGTTAGTTTTTATTACACTGACATATGTTCATGTTTCTGATCAGTTTGGGTTCCTCATTGTGAGGGACCTCTGAAAAGTCTGCAAACGGAACCCTCATGACCTGACTTTGTGTCAAAGTCCAGTTGTGATTTCTAGTTATTTCTGTTGCTATGGAAATGGTCATTATTATTCGTATTGCTGTTGACAGCGAATTCCTTTTCTCTTGAAGAAAGAAATAGTGTTGAAGTTTACATGTCTGTCTTTCGACATGGTTTGTGAATGTACCTCAGACTGTGATAAATAAAGAACAGTTTCAATGACTACATCTGTGTTTCACTCTAAATCAGTTCCTGTTACTGTAAAAAAAACAAGGTGTCTGTTAACCAGCACTGACACGTTCACTGACCGTTGGCATCATTGCTACCGGTGTGTGTGTGTGTGTGTGTAAACATGTGATACTGATTCTCAAATTGTTTGCCGCCCTGCAGTGTTGTAGTATTAACCCTCGTGAATGTGATGATTGTTTTCCTGTAGAAGAAAAACATACTGTTAAATCCACAATAAGATTCTGGACACAAATGACTTTAGCTGTTTGAAAGAATAAGGAAGCAACAAATATTTCAGTCTTTTTTAAAAACTTCCTTCACTTCCTGCTGCCGGTGTGCGACACACACACAATAACAAAGATTTAGTCATTTTAGCATGAGAGTCTTTAAACAATAACAAGAAACAAGAGTCATTTTGTCATTTCTCTCCTTGAATGTACCTGAAACTGAACAAACCAGTGTCTGATTAGACCTCTCTGCACAATGGGTTTTTCCACTGACGTGTCTGATTTCCCAGCTGCATGTGAACGTAGCACAGCATCATCTAATGAGCTGTCCTTGGTGCTGAAACAGTGAACACGCTCATTTATGTTGTTTCAAGTTGTGACTGACCGTTATTATTGTTGTTGTTATTGTTTACTGTTTATTATTATGATTCGGGGCAGCACAGATCTCGTGCTCAGGTCGCAGTGGGGCTCGTGAGTAGGTGGCGGGGGGCGGGGGAGGGGGGCTGTGATTACGTCACAGCGACGTCTTCTGCCGAAGATCGTTGCTGTTTGACAGAGACGTCGCTCCGCCCTTTTTAGGCGTGAGTTTAAAAAAACCCGCATTCGAGGCAGAAACGGGGAAAGCGACAGTTGACATCTGTGCACGGAACTCACGGGTCCTTTGTTGTTTTTATTTTTGAACATTAAAATACGGTTTTATTCCTGACACGTGACTGGGATGTTCGTGTTGACGTCACCTCTGACGTATTGAATCGCCAGCAGACGTCATCGACCACCACGCTGAGCCTCAGCAGCGTCCATCTCTCTCTGGATGTTGTTGTTGCTGACAGGAAACACGTCATCGGCTGCTCTTGTCGGATGAACCTGCAGGCTGCTTGTTCGCCACCTGGTGACGCATCTTCACTCGAGACGATCTCTGTGCGCCGCAGACTGAAATAGAGCCCGTTGGGTTTGGTCTCGTCTCGGTTCCTGTCTCCGACACCGACTTGGAGCAGAAGCGCGCGGACGCCGTCGACGCCTGGACCCGCAGGAAGAGCCCCCCTCCCCCGCCCACCCCCCCGCGCTGCTCGGACACAGGCCGCGTTCCATTCCGCTCCGCGGGTCAACGCATCCACCGGTGGCTCCTCTCCTCCGCAGCTGAGGTGATGTCTGTCGCGGGGCTGAAGAAGCAGTTCCACAAAGCCACTCAGGTAACACACACACACACACACACACACACACCGATGTAATATTACATAACAGTGTGCGTGTGCGCGCGCGCAGAGCTGATTGGCTGTTGCTGCACGCAACAGGGAATTCCCTCCATCATCCTCCATCATCCTCGTCCCTTTATTCTCTCCATCACCCCCCCCCCTCCCATCAGGGAGACACTTCCATCTGTCTGTCTCCTCAGTCCTTCATCATCTGCACTCCTCCCTCACCGTCATCTGCATCCCTCTGTTTTTCCTCCCATCGCCCCTCCCAGTATTCCCATCATTTGCCTTCTTCCTCTTTACGTTCATCCCGCTTTTCTCTCCATCCCTCTCTCTTCATCAATCCATATTTTTTCCATTCATCTTTTATCACCCTCAGTTATCCTTCACCCCCCTCTCATCCCTTGTTTCTTCATTCCTCTCATCCTGTCTCTCATCTTCTTCCCTCCATCATGTTTCAGTTTGACTTATATCCCTCTATTGTTCCTTTAACACATTCCATCCCTCCATCATTCCTTCGTCCTTTCCCCATCCCTCTCTGGTGCCTGGATCCTTCTTCACCTCAGCCCCCATCCTCTGTTTCTTTTTCTTTCCATGATCATGATTTCTCACCATGTTTCCTTTTCTCCATCATGTTTCCTTTTCCATCCTTTATCACCTCCCCTTCATCCATTCATCCATTCATCCCTTCATCCCTTCATCATCCATAGACAGAGAATTGAGCGTTTGAATCACGAGCCGTATCGTACGACCACATTGAAATATTTATCATGAGTTGATAAACTTTTCTTCTTCTTCTTCTTCTTCTTCTCATCATCATCATCATTATTATTTTCTTTATTATCTTTATTAGAGTGACAGATAGAAGTTAGAATAAAGTCTTCAGAGAAGAACGAGAACTCTTTCTCCTGCTGCAGCTGCTTTATCTTCTGCAGTAATGCCACAAATCTGTCTCACACTTTCTCGAGTGTTTGGTGAAAACGCAGAGCGTCCTGAGCACTGAGACAGCTCCAGGTGACATCACGAACTGTCGCTTCCCTGATTCCCACCTGCTCCACCTCACGCAGCCGCCGCCGCCGCCGCCGCCGTCTCACCCCACAGAGACGCCGCAGCTTCAGATCACACCTGTGATTTGTTCTTGTTCTCAGTTCCTCACTTGCGTCTGAGACATCAGCTGATCATCAACGGCTTCAAATCAATTTCTGATTTCAGCTCTTTATTTTTTCTCTTCATCGATGGACAGTGATACAAACTGTCCACAGAAACGTAACCGTAGCAACGTGTTAGTGTGGACATGTTTTCACACTCCAGCTAACGAGGATGATGAGGACAATATGGGATGATGGTGAAGACAGCGAGGGTCAAAGGTCAAGGACAGCAACACAGGAAGGTGATAATTTCACCTGAAAGCAGAAGCTGAATGTAAACACACAGCCCCCCCTCCTCCCCCCGTGCCTCCGTCTAGTGTGCCTCACACCCGCGATCAATTATTGAGTGTGTGTGTCTGTGTGTGCACACCACAGACACACACACACACACACACACACATGCTGCCTTCTCTTTGCACGTGCCGTTACCATGACAACAGTGTCCCTCTGAATGGATAGAAGTGTGTTTGATCAGGAAGCAGCAGAGGAGGAGGATTTGTCCTTTTTTGTTTCAACAAAAACATAATTTTTAAAAACAGTGATAATTATGATTGATTTTTCAAACCTAATTTTTGTCTGAAGTCAAAGTGACATTGTGTGTGTGTGTGTGTGTGTGTGTGTGTGTGTGTGTGTGTGTGTGTGTGTGTGTGTTTTTGACACGTTATGAAGACACAGAGATCATATTGTTGAGCTCCAATGTAAACAAACCCATCAGCATCAGTCTCTCTCTGTCTGTCTGTCTGTCTGTCTGTCTCTCTCTCTCTCTCTCTGTTCCATCCCTCTCTTCCATGCCCGCTCTCTCGTCTGTATCGTGACGTCCATCATGTCAGCATTGTGTATCTCTTTGGCATTTTTATGACCACATCAATCCTGAGTGTCGCACTAAAGAGCAACAGCAGTGCAGCCCTGCAGGGCTCCAGCACAATCAAGTCCCATTTTATTTGGTTGAGTGCTGAGTGCTGGTGTGTGTGCGTGTGTGTGTGTGTGTGTGTGTGTGTGTGTGCGTGTGTGTGTGTGTGTGTGTGTTGCTGCTGTCCGTGCAATGCTAATGGGACGAACATGGGAAGTGTTAGAGTTAGACATTGATGAACACACACACACACACACACACACACACACACACACACACATGTGGAGCAGAAAACATTTCAATCATCAGATAATAAACTTAAATGAGGATGAAGAAGCCTCTGCAGAGCAGTGGAACCTGCAGGAATCAGACTGAAGCTCCTCCACTCCTCCTCCTTCCCGTTTTCTCTTTCTCTGTTCTCCTGCTTCCCAGATGTTTCTCCTCCATCCATCCATCCATCCATCCTCCCACCTCCCTCATCCACCACCTCCCATCCTCCCTCTTCTCCTTTGGCTCCTCTTGTTTTCTCTCCGGCTTCCTTCTTCACCCTCAAAGTCCCAAACCGCTCTGGTGGATCTGTTTGACCAAACATGGAGATAAAAGACGCCGGAACACAATGTGACTCCCACTGTGTGTTAGTGTGGTGCAGAGTGTAACACAAACATCAGTGAGACAGAGACTCACTAACATGGCACAAATCCTCTGTGGATTTGTTTTTATTCTGGAAAACTTGAGTTGTATTTCTGTGGAGAGGGGATCTCCTCCTGCTGCTGCTGTGACGTGAAGGTTCCTCAGGTTCCTCAGGTTCCTCAGGTTCCTCAGGTTCCTCAGGTTCCTCAGGTGCCTATTAGAGGATTATTGTTGTTGTTTTGAATAAATGACCTGAGCGGGACATGAATCCAGCCTCTTCCTGGATGACATCTGCGCTTCTCTAGCAGCAGTTCAGACTCCCCCGCCCCCCATGACTCACGTCAGCTGGGGAGGAGGGACATCAGCTCCATCTGCTGACCTTTGACCTCTTCACTGTCAGCCACTTGGAGAGACAACCAGTGATCAGGCTGTTTTCTGTGGGAGTGACTCAGCAACAGAAGAAATATGAAATATGTTGAAGAAGATCGGACAGGAAGTGAGGGGGAGGAGCAGGGGGGGGGGGGGGGAGTTGGTTCGTGCCTCATTGATCTTCTTCCTGACCTAACCCTAACACTCCACCCGCCTGTGGCTTTGTGGAGAGGTTAGAGGTCATAAGGGTTGGCCCAGCGCCTCCTGCAGGCCATGTATGGAACAGTACCATAGCGTTGAGCAGTATTTGTGACGTTTGAATCTTTTTTAACACTCAGGTGTTTTTCACTATGAAACAAGGTGAAAGGTCATGTTGCTGTTGACCTTTGAACCTGTTCAAACAGAAGTTAGTTTCAGGCAGAAGAAACGGACACTGCTGAGACGGTTATGTAACAGAGTGTGAGTACACACACACCTGTGTGTGTGTGTGTGTGCGCGTGCTTGGAAACAAGAAGACCGAAGCAGATCCCTGTCTCCATGGCAACTGCATCTTCTTCCTCATCTGTCTGTCCTCCTCTGTGTTTGTTCTTACATGTTGTGATCATGGATCAGACTTTTGGACAAAGTCAGAGCGCGAGAGAAACCACAGTGAAGGACATTCTCAGTTTCCTGTCGACATTATCAAGAGTCTTATGAGACGTCTGGTCTCCGGTCCGTCAGACGTCTTTCAGATTGTCCTCACCATCTGTCTCTGTCTCTGTGTCTGGACAGAAAGTCAGTGAGAAGGTTGGAGGGGCAGAAGGAACAAAGTTAGATGATGACTTCAAGGAAATGGAGAAGGTAAATTTCAACATCCGTTAATGTCATCATATGACAGTGATGGTTCAGATGTTCATTTCTCATGTTGCACCTGATCTGTTTTCCTCTGCAGAAGGTGGACATCACCAGCAGGGCGGTGTTGGACATCATGACCAAAACTACAGAATACCTGCAGCCGAATCCAGGTCTGTAACACACACACACACACACACACACACACACGCCGTCGCTCCTCTTCTGACTCCTGCTCTCCGACAGCGTCCAGAGCCAAGCTGAGCATGATCAACACCATGTCCAAGATCCGCGGCCAGGAGAGGGGACCGGGTTACCCACAGGCGGAGACCGTCCTGGGTGACGCCATGTTGAAGTTTGGTCGGGAACTCGGAGAAGAGTCCAGCTTTGGTAAGCGGGAAAAGGGAATGGGAGCTTTGTCGTCATTTCAGGCCAGAAAGTTTGGATAAAAAGTTGAAATCTTGTGTTTTCACCAAGTTAACTGTTAAAATATGAACCCTCTTCTTCTTCACTCACCCAACCTGCTCCCTCCATTCTCTCGGCTTTCCATCATCGCTTCCGTCCAGGCCTGGCGCTGATTGATGCTGGCGAGGCCATGAAGGAGCTCGGGGAGGTCAAAGACGCTCTGGACATGGAGGTCAAACAGAACTTCATTGACCCGATGCAGAACCTCCATGACAAAGATCTGAAGGAGATACAGGTGAATGAAACACCTGGTGCTGGTCTCTGACGTGAATGTGGTGCCACTGATCTGAGAATGGTGCAGAGGTCTCAGATCCAGATGCTGTGAAGCACCTGACATCTGTGCTCTCCATCGTCATTTACATTTCACTTTCCTCCACCTTAGCATCACCTGAAGAAGATGGAGGGTCGTCGCCTGGACTTTGACTACAAGAAGAAGCGTCAGGGGAAAGTTCAGGACGATGAAATCAAGCAGGCGCTGGAGAAGTTTGACGAGAGCAAAGAGATCGCAGAGCAGAGCATGTTCAACCTGCTGGAGAGCGACGTAAGGACGACTGTCAACACTGGGACATAGAACCCGGCACATCACGCAGTGCACGTGAAAGCATCCGGTACATACTGTGTGTGTGTGTGTGTGTGTGTGTGTGTGTGTGTGTGTGTGTGTGTGTGTGTTGCAGATAGAGCAGGTGAGTCAGCTGGCAGCACTGGTCCAGGCTCAGCTGGAGTATCACAGCCGCACCGCCGAAATCCTCCAGCAGCTCTCCAGCAAGATGGAGAACAGGTGTTGATTTATCTGTCTGCAGTGGTAAAACCAGAGTCCACGTGACGCGGCCAAGCCGTTGTTGAACCCTGTCTGCTTTTCCCCCAGGATAAAGGAAGTGTCCAGTAAACCTAGGAAGGAATATGCTCCCAAACCCAGAATGACCCTGGAGCTCCTGCCCCCGAGTGAGAGCCACAACGGGGGGATACACTCGGCCAAATCCCCCGGAAGATCCCCAGGTAATTTTATTTTTTATTTTTTTAGAATTATTTTTTTAATTATTTTTTCATTATTATTATTTTTTCATTTTTAATAAAAATTACAAATAAAAAAATAAAAAATACATTTTTTAAAATAAAAAATGTTTTTTTTAATTTTATTTAAAAAAATGTATTTGTATTTTTTTAAATTTCTTATTTATGTTATTTCCTCCGTGTCCCAGCTCCCATGGACCAGCCCTGCTGCAGAGCGCTCTACGACTTTGAGCCGGAGAACGAAGGGGAGCTGGGCTTCAAAGAGGGCGACGTCATCACCCTGACCAATCAGATCGATGATAACTGGTACGAGGGCATGATCAACGGCCAGTCAGGCTTCTTCCCCATCAACTACGTGGATATCCTGGTGCCGCTCCCTCATTAGGTCTGGGTTCCCCTCCACCAATCAAGATCCCCGAAAACAGCCTGTATTTATGTAAACAACAAACCACGCCTCCCTCCTCCTCCTCCTGCTTCTTCTTCTTCTTCCTCCTGCTTCTTCTTCTTCTTCCTCCTGCTTCTTCTTCTTCTTCCTCTGTGCTTCTGTGCCATCCTGCTTTCACACAGTGGCGTGAGGGGAGCGAGGAGCCGGCGAGGGGGAGGATGAGAAGAAGGAGAGAATGTTGGAGGTGAAAGAGAAAGACGAGGAGAGAGAGGAGATGTTCGGGCAGCAGAGGCCAGTGAGGCCTTGAAGACCGACACATAGAGACAGTGTTTATGTTTGTGCGTGTGTGTGTGTGTGTGTGTGTCTGTCTGTGTGTCTCCAGCTGTTCAGACAACACAAACTCCTCCTCCTCTCTTCTTCTGTCCCTTTGACAAACTCTGTCTTTTCTACTCTGACTTGCCTTCTGTGGCCCAAAGCCTTCTCCATTCCCTTCCTTCCTTCCTTCCTTTCCAACCTTGCTTCCTTCCATCCTTGCTTTTGCAGACCACTGAGTATTGGAGTCTGCGTTGGCGCTCAGCTCAGTGGCTCAGTTTGCATGAAGCCGTTTCAGACACTCAGCTGATCTCGTTCTGGAATGTGTCGTTTCAGAAAGTCGTTTCTGCAAGAAGTTGATTTGTCCAGGACGAGGAGGAGAATCCTCCGAGTCGTCTTCCTGAAGCCTGTTTATTTCAGAGTGGGAGGTTTGGCAGGCTAAAGGCTAAAGGTTAAAGGTTAACGGTCTGCGATACAAACACAACCAGCAGGGAGCAGTTGGACTTTGCTGCTTGTTCACAGTGTTTGTGTGTGTGTGTGTGTGCGTGTGTGTGTGTGTACTGTGTGTGTGCAGTCGGTGCTCGTTGATGCGTCGTCCTTGTGGCTTTTGCATGCAGGGCTGTGTGAACAGTGTTCGCTGGGCTTCATCTCCTGTGTTAGTACAACTTGTAAGAACCCCAGTTTCCAAAGGGGGAAATTAGTTGTTGACAAACATCGGTGACCACGATCATCTGAAAGAAACCTTCACACTGGACAACTCCAGCTTCAGTTCATCTCCACCAGTCACAGTTTCCACAAGGTGGCAGTATTCATTTGCACTCGGAGAATATCTGATACACAACAGCGTCCTTGAGTCTATAGACAATTAAAAAAAAAAACATGGAAAGTTGTCGGAAGCTCATGACGTTCTGACAACAACAGCAACATTCTGGAGTTGTAGAATGGTATAGACTGAAGGTTTCTGTGAACTGGAAACATTCATTCATTCATTCATTCATTCATTCATTCATTCATTCGTTCGTTCCCTGATCCAACTCCACCAGCCTCCGTCTCAGACCTCGTTAGCTCAGTGTCAGTGTGGAGCAGTGGGATTATCCTCCATGTGACACCTGAGCAGCAAGGTGAATGTGAAAGGTTCCTTCATGTTTCCCGTGGGAGAATACAAAGTGACAAGACGTTTAACCGTCGTTAAAGTCTTGGGGCTTTGAACTTTTTTAATTGGTTCACGCTCGTTTACCATTTATGCATTTTTACAATTTAGACTGAAACTGATAGATGTTTAATGTGTAGACCATATAGGATGTTTCCATCCGGGCATCACTTATGACATCATCAAAAGGAATCTGTGCTAGTATGGCTAATGCTAATAGCTGATGTGTGGTTCCCTCTCCACTCCCATGGCTGGGCCTTAATGATGCAGTGTTACACAGAATCAAGTATTTATTGCCTTTTAAAGCAGTGTTGGATTTTTCCAGTCTCTAAAACAGAGACAGGTTTGTTTTATTTGGAAAATAAAACCCAAGTCCTTTTTTTAAATAAATAAATGAAACATTTCTTCTCGAATAGTAATAAAATGAAAAACAGCTATAAACGAACATCGATGAACAAGGCAATAAAAGATCAAACAATAAAATCCAGTGTTTCAATAAGAGGAAGATCTATCTATCTATCTATCTATCTATCTATCTATCTATCTATCTATCTATCTATCTATCTATCTATCTATCTATCTATCTATCTATCTATCTATCTCCATTGCTAAAGCACATACGTTTTTGACGACAGTACGATCATGTCTCTGTTTCTGCCACAGACCTGTGTTTCTCCACCTTTATTCCAGGTTGTAGTAAAAACCTTGGATGAAAGTGTGTCCTGTGTGTGTGTGTGTGTGTGTGTGTGTGTGTGTGTGTCCAGGCTGCATGCACCTGACCTGCTTGATTTCCGCTGTGGGCTCTAAACAGGAGAATGTTTAGTGTTTGTCCTGTTGCTGGTTTTATTTTCATTGTGTACTTGTGCAACACTTGACTTTGTATGACAAAGTGCTTTGTGACAGTTTGACCTCGTTTGACCTCCTGTCTGCTCTTGGGGTCTTTTCCTTTGTGTTGATTTGCCTTCTATGGCGACGTGTATTCTAACCTCAATGAGGGACTTGTACAGTGTCCGCCCTGCAACCCCCCAACACCCCCCCCCCAACACCGCTGACCCTGCCAGCTCGTCTTGTGACCTTCAGTTTGAACACAACTCTTGGATTGACAGGTCTGCAATGTACTGATGTGACCTGGCTCTGACCTGTGACCTGTGGCCTGTAGCCTGTGTCCCACTGTTTGCTTTGTGGAACCTGGTGTGCCCTGCTGAGCCACATGTGTGTATGTGAGCACATATACACCTTGTTTCTACTTATTTATGCTTCGTATGCATTCATTTGGTTATTTATTTATTATTTATTCCTGCATCTTATTTATTGGTTTATCACATGTGGTGTCGTTGACTATTATCAGTACATTGGTATATGACGTGAGGGAGGGGAGGTCTTGTTTTTTTTGGGGGGAAGGGGGGGGTGATCAATGGAAAACTGCCAGCTGTGATACTAACTCTAACTGTTGCTCTCCTCCTACTGGATGATGATATAATCTAAGATCACTGTATGTGTAACTGCTTGTTGTGAAAGATGAACTATGATGTAATGACAATAAAGAATTAACACTATGTTGACACACAGCCAATAAAAACACTCCAATCTGTTTCCCTCCAGATAGATAGATACGTGCAATGTGCCTAAATGTCCGCTGGTGGCGCTCTGCAGCATTGTTTCCCAGCAACTGCCATTTCCCACCATTTACAAATTTGATGCTTTCAAGTGCAACTCGGAAACTAGTGTCGTTGAAGTTTGAGCTATTTACTAAATTTATATTAGCTCTGTTTATCAATGTATGATATTTCATTTGCCCATTGCATATTAATAGTTTATTAATTTAGATTTGAATCTGTAAGTAGTAAATTAATTTAGTCGAGAAAATTATTAAATAAGTCCCCTGGAGTGCAGTGTGTGTGTGATTATACTTGGCATGAAAATGGAAATGTTATTTTAGTCAGGCTTCATCCTGCACCTTTCAATGTCCTACAAAATCATTTCATGATTATCCGTCATTATGTTTTTTTTAATTGGGAACGTTACTTTAAATGTATTGGTTGCGTTAATGTTTGTACAGCGTGAGAAAGTCGGATGTCTGATTCATTTGAGGACAATTAATATCTGCAAACGGTTTGACCCACTTTTCACACACAATACGTGAACGTCTCACCGTGTCCTTTACCCCCGAATCAAACTAACGGAAAAGCACGCGCGCGTACCGGAAAAGGAATTGTTTGCCTTCAAAATAATAAATGTAGCCAGTGCAGCGTGTCAGTGTGATATCAACGTGCTTTCTCACAGGGTTTAGTGAAAGGAGCGAGTGTTTGTCGGTGGTGCAGACCTTCAGGTCATGAACGACGTAGAGTTTCTCTCGGATCAGTGGAGCGTTTCAGTGTTAAACTCCACTTTCTGCTTCGTGTTGACGTTCGGACGAGCGTTATTTTGAAAACCCCCTTCCCGGAAGCGTTCCGTTTTAATAGGCGCCGACTTGCCGCTGGTTCCGCGTGTTGATACCGGACCGAGAGGATCAGGTTCTCGCAGCGCGGACGGACGCAGTCTCGGACTCGGGCTGAATCACGGGACATGGACATGAAGAAGCGGGTGTCGCTGGAGCTCAGGCACCGGTCACCGGCGGAGGTGAGCGCCGGCTCTGTGCGCCTGTTTATCGGGGTGTAGAGTTGGGGGGGTGGGGGTGAGCACATGGCAGAGTGTGTGCGCCTCCTGAAGAGAACCTGTGTGTGTGTGTGTGTGTGTGTGTGTGTGTGTGTGTGTGTGTGTGTGTGTGTGTGTGTGTGTGTTTTGGACCCAGACAACATAAACCTGTGCGACACTGTGAACCGGGTCCGATCTAAACCCTCGCTTCCTCCGCGAGGCTCCGCGTCCCCGGTTTCCCCCTCGGAACCGGACGCGGTGTCACGCATTAGTCGGTACCGACTCGTGACGCCGCAGTTCCAGCGGGGGGACGTCTGTTGGTGCCGGGGCCTGGCTAATGCCTGGCGGCTCATCACGGTGAACGCCGGACCCACACAGGCCGGAGTGCGGCGTCACTGATCCGGAAGCGGGGTGTTTTATTCGGTGTGTAGTTTCTGAGTCGCCCGCTGCGTCTGGCGGTCAAACGACTCGTCGGGATTCGGATCTCAGTGGCCAGAGCTGACGGAAAGTAGGACACGTGAATTGTTAACTTTGTATTTTCACAGCTGATCGACTCGTGTGTTTATCCGGTTATAAACAAGACGGCGCTATGGAGCTCAGCGTCTCTCCGGGGATTAGACGGAGCCCGAGAGCTGCGGGCGCGTTGCCAGCAGCGTGCTAGCTGTTAGCCGCTAGCTTGTTAATTACGGCGGGTTTAGATACAGTTTAGATACCCGTCACTCACACCCCCCGCCGCGGGGCGCTGTGACCGGGCTGTGTCTGTCTGGGCACCGTGTTGTGAAGTTGGTTACGGGTCCGAGCAGCAGACCCTCCGGTACCGGACAGTCCGCGGGTGTTTGAACGCAGCAGTATCACGTGTGTCCCGAGTTTACAAACAGTCTCGACCGGGACACGTTCCAATATGAAGTGGTGCAGGATCCTTCCCACCGACCCGCGTCCTCTGGCGCCTCCTAACGTCGCGTCCTCGGGCTGAAAAGTGACGGTAAAACCAGTTCGAACCTGGACGGATGTTTTTCATCACAATGACGTCACAGGCCCCGCGTAATGAACGATCCATGTTGCCAGGTTTTATCCAGCGTCACTGTGTTAACTCCTCATTCATCTCGCATTAAACCAATATCACTGTACTTTTAAATCAGCTGTTTCGCCCTCCATGTTTTTATTAGTCCTCCATTGTAGTAACAATAATAATAATAATAATTATTATTGTTACATTTAATAATGGATTTTGTCCATTTTGCTCCATGTATGTATATTCTATATTTGAAATATGTCGTGACCACGCTGTCTGTGTCACTGATGAGACGTGAATAAATAAGTGTGGAGCCCTCAGTTGCAGGAGCTGGTTCTGGATAACTGTCGCTCGAGTGAAGGGAAGATCGAGGGGATCACAGAGGAGTTCTCCAACCTGGAGCTGCTGAGCCTCATCAACGTGGGCCTGACCAGCGTCGCGGACCTCCCCAAACTGGGCAGTCTGAAAAAGGTGAGCGGAGCGGAGCGACCCGTCTTCTCTCACACTGACACGGCTGAGAATGTCCAAACTTAATTATCCCCTTAATTAGAAGAAGAACATACTTTATTAATCCCAAATTGGGAAATTAAGTCACTGCATTCCACATACATCTTACATGCATTTAGTTAGGTCACAACATTTTGTACGTCAGTAGCATCTCTCCTCTGATGTGATGCACGGAGGTTTTACCCAGAATATGCGAGGAGGTTGTTTTGGATTTTGTTCCTGCCTTCTGACCCTTTACTACAAAACATTGTCTTCACATAAGTCCTTTGCCTGCTTCTGCAGTTGGAGCTGAGCGACAACAGGATATCAGGTGGTCTGGAGGTGCTGGCAGAGCGACTTGTGAATCTTACACACCTCAACCTCAGTGGCAACAAGTTCAAGGACATCAGCACCCTGGAGCCTCTGGTGGGTGGAGAAAGCACCAACACAACACAACATAACTCTTTACCAACACTACTACTACTATTATTGTTGTTGTTACTGTTGTTATAATTATTGGCTTCTGACCTAAATGCAGATGATCAGTCTGACTAAAATAAATTCAGAAATAGTTTAGTTACATTGTTAGCAGAGATCAAAATAACAAAAACCTAAATACCAGTTTTCCATTTTACCATTATTTTCTATAGTCATTAATTAGCTGCATCAGCACAGTGTGTAACAACATCTGTCCTCACCAGAAAAAGTTGCCCCAGCTGAAGAGTCTCGACCTGTTTAATTGCGAGGTGACCAACCTGGCGGACTACAGGGAGTCCATCTTCAAGCTCCTCCCCCAGCTCACCTACCTGGACGGCTACGACGTGAACGACTGCGAGGCGTCCGACTCAGACGGAGAGGGAGACGGGGTGGACGATGAAGATGAAGAAGGTGACGTTTGATTCGTCACAAACACATTTGAGTTGTATTGATTGTAGTATAATGATAGAATTATAATGCTAAGAACACAATCATTTCTCGAGGTGATGTTCAGTGAAGGTGGGACATGCTTGATAAGATTCAGTGTTTGGTTTTCAGAAGGTGAATCTGAGGACTTTGAGGAAGAGGAAGAGGAGGATGAGGAAGACGTCGTGGCTGAAGATGATGACGACGATGACGACAGTGGAGATGATGAGGTGAATCTCCTCGTTTGAATGTGTTGTCTTACATGTGTTACCTCGTCTGTCTCGGTCAGTGTGAACGTGTTTGATCTTAAATGTTCACTGAAATGATCAGGATGAAACTGGTTGACAGTGACTGTAGTTCACATTCCTGTCCCGCAGAGGGCACTGGTCACCTTTGTTGCCTCCGCTCATGTTTTTCCCAGTAAGTTGACAAATGTCTCTCTGCAGGACGGAGAGGTGAATGGAGATGTGGACAGTGAGGACGATGAAGAGGATGAGGACGATGAGGAAGACGATGGTCAGAACCTTTGAATTTGAAAGCTGCTCGATGTCTTCAGCTAAATGTGTGGAGTCGTTTTTGTCTGAGAAGGCGACAGACTGTTGTGTTGCTGTTGTTGTCGTCCTTGTTGACACTGATCGTTTCCCCTCGACAGATGAGGACTCGTCTCCGGTCAAAGGAGAGAAGCGGAAGAGGGACCCTGATGACGACGACGATGATGATGATGATGATTAAGGACCCCTCTGACCTCTCACCCGGTGACACCACCACCACCACTGCTCCTCTGACCCCTTCACCCTCCTCATTCCAATCCAACCACTCCTGGGCTGCGTCTCTTTTCTGACACTGGTCTCCTCCCACTGGGCTGTTTCCAACCAGCACCATGCAAAACCCACTCTTTGATCCCAGGTTTTCACTTCATGCTTCCACACTTTGAGTCAACAGCTCCATTGGTGTCGAAACAAAAATCTGATCTTGATATAATCACCCTGTTAAATGCCATAGTCATTTGCCTGCGGTGATGCATTTTTGTGTCTGCAGACAAAGCAAATTACAACTCTAACAAATTCTAGTCGAGTCTGCTGATTACGAAACTTTTCATTGTTTGTGTAATCACAGTAGTAGCAGATAAATATTCTCATGAATATTCTCATTTATTGATCGAGTGACTGTTTCAGTCAGACAACAGATTAAAATGGTCGTATTAAAGTCCTGCAAAACATTTACTTTGTCACAAAGATATAAACTTTATTTCACTATTTGAACAAAGTTGCTGCAAACACAAGAAAATGTGTGGTGAGACTTTAAATTCCATCTCCCGACGTGAGCAGTAAATGCACCATCAGCTGTCAGAGACTCTTCTCATGTTTTTCTTTCTTTTTCTTTCAAATCACAATCATTTGAAAAAAAGTTTTCCACTGCTCATGATCTGTTATAAAAATGGATTTCAAACATTGTGAATGAATAGGATGGTGCTGTTTGTGTGGAGAGAACACGGCTCATGGCGCCTTTTTATCCTGTACTGATGACGCTCTCTGTGTTTTTCAAACCCCTTCATTACATCATCACATCATCGCATCATCATATCATTACATCATCACATCATTACATCATCACTGATACAGGACTGAGCAGGTTGTGTGACGTTGCTGATGGACTGTTGAACGTAGAAAACATCAGGGATTTCCTCATGAGCCCTAAATACCCCCCCCCCTCAAGTCTTTGTGCTCTCAGGGCAAACTGTACTCTCTCTCCCTCTCTCTCTCCCCCTCCCTCCCTCTCTCTATCTCTCAGAGCTTTTTAAAAATATTTTTTCAGAGAAATAGATTTTGTTTACTTTTGTATGGTTGTCTGGGGACCCCCCCCCCCCCCCCCCCCCATCCCAGAGAGATTCTGTTGTTCACTCTCACGCTGACTCGTTGAAGTTGTGTTGTTTTTTTACTTTCTGTAAGTTAAAGGGAAAAAAACCAAACAAAAACCAAACAAAAAGGACCTTGTAAATAAAATCTTAACATTTTGCTCCTGGCGTCTCCTCTGTCGCTGTTTGTCTCCCTCATTGAAGCCTGACGTTGACCTGTGACCTCCACGAGGTCGTATGAATGTGCAGCTGGACAAACGAGTGTGGACAAAACTCTCTTGAATTGCATGTGTCTTTATTAAGTGTCTTTAATTGGTTGCAGTTGTGGAGTGAATTGATTGGTTGACAGACACCACCGCGGTGAGAGATCTGATTGGTTGCATCAGAAGGTCGCCCTCATGTTGCTCCTGGTGTTTTTGATCTCCAGCTCCAGTTGAGCGATTCTCACCTGCAGAGCAGAAACGGAGTTAGTTGTTAGTGATTGAAAGCGGATCAGGTTCTGTGATCAGAATGGATCGATAAGGCTCCTCAGGTCCGGTGGAGACGTGTTGGGGTCTGATTTGGCCTGAGGAGTGTTGATGATGAGTGGCTGTGGTTTGGCAGGAAGTGGAGGATGAGTGTTTCATACGAACATCTCTCTGGTTGAGTTGTTCCTTCAGCCCTCGGATCTCCTCCTGTTGTCTGTAAAACACCTGAAGGAGCTGAAAGAGCAGCGAAACAGAAAAAAGGTTCTTCACCACAGCATCAGCTCTCTCTCTCTCACACACACACACACACACGTGGACTGACATCTGGTGAATTCTCACTCCACCTCTGTTTCGGGGCTCGGCGGCGGCGGTGGCCTCTGCACAGGTTCGCAGCAGAACATCCAGAGCGGGAGCTGGGTCTCGTCTGGCTGCCACCCCGACAGGTCGCTCACGTCTCGGGGGTATTTGGCGTCTTGGTAGGCGAGCTGCTCCTCGTGGAAAGCCTGCAGAGAAACCAGAGAGAGACCATCACCTGCTCAGTTTCAGCTCCAACCCTACGGACAGGACCGCTGTCGCCAGCGTCATGTGATCAGAAGATCAGAAGGAATCAGTAACTGGCAGAACCACGGCGTGATGAGCGATTGTTGTGAAATTGTGTTGCACTGTGTTGTGTTAGTGAGCACAGTCTCACCTCTTCCATGAAGAGCAGGTGTGTCCCGGTCAGTGCAGCTGGAGCCGTCTGGAGCCGCAGGCTGCTCAGGGGCCTCGCCGGCCCCTTCTCCGCTGGGCTTTCTGGGTAAGGGTTCGTTATCTGAGTCGCAGGCGTCAAGGACATCAGCACGGGGCCTGACAAAAAGATGTGGGAGACAGGCTGTTGTTTTTGTTTCACGACACACCTCTGAACGCAAACCTCAAAGGTCAAGGTGGGCTGCTGACCCCTGTTAATCCCAGAAAGCCACTCCTGAGCCGTCATGGCCGCCTGGTTCCCAGCTGTCATTGGGTACAGGTCCTCTTGAAAAATTCCTGACTGTACAAGCAGACAAAAACAACAACGTGTTTTGTGGTGTTGTGTAAACGCGACGTGCGAGTGAGGTGAATATCGTTCAAACCTCTTTCCGTGGTACGATCATAGAAAGTGGTTCCACCAGGTCACTGACAGCAATCAGGCGATAAAACCTGAAAACCTCACAGGCCCTGACCTCCAGGCCACGCTTGGGCATCACCCCTGAAGTGAAGTCAGAGGTCAAAGGGCACTTAGGGGTGGAGAGTTGGGTCATTGGATTTTTTTTTCTCTTCTGACAGACAAATAAATAATAATAAAAAAATAAGCAATAATAAATGAGTGTCATCTCACCGAGGCCTTTCTGTGGCAGCAGAGACCTGAACTCTGTCAGGAAGCTGACGTAAGGTTTCTCAGCGCTCACCTCATAGTACCGAATGTTCCCATCTCCCTGCAGCACACGAACGCACCGCTTCATTCATGTTGTGTGATGATGATATATGCGTTATGAATATCAATGGACCGACACTAGGAAGTGAAAGAATACGCCGAGTCGTCATGTGACTGTGTTGTCGTGGAGAAATGACCTTTCCTGCCAGGTAGAGCATGTGTGTGTCCGGGTCGTAGAAGGGGAAGAGAACTCCTGCAGATCCGTCCAGATCCTCTTCATACAGAGGCTCAGATAGGTCCTCCTGACCCACACACACACACACACACACACACACACACACACACACAGCATGACATCTCTCTGCTTTCCACTGTTCGCTCCTTTTAAAAAAGAAAACCAGTTTCATTTGGAAGGGTTTTGTCTTACTGGGTCCCAGAGGACGATTTGTCGGTGGTTCCAGGGGGAGCTGCCAGTGGACAGAAGCATCTTCAACCCTCTGATGTATAGAACCTTACTGGACCTGTGGGACTTGTTGCTGGACACCTGCAGGGGAGTTAGTGATTGTGTTTTCACAGACACACAACCAGACGTGATAATCACCTCAACAAACAAACCTGTAGAATCTTTCCAGTCCGCGGGTCCACGACTCGAACCCGTCTGTCTTTGGACGAGATGGCGAGCCTGCTGCCGTCACTGTTGAAGCTGACGGAGAGCAGCAGCGTCTCGGCGGGGAAGCGGTGGAGGATGGGCATCAGAACAACTCGCACTGGGAGCCTGATTATTGGACCTGACTGGGACACATCCCAGAGGAGGACCTGGACCAGAACAGCAAGACTGTTAACATCCTGTTTCCTTCACTTACCAAAAACATCTGGGACTGATGATGTCACGGACCAGCGAGGCCTCTGACCTTGTAGTCGTAGGCGGAGCTAAGAAGCAGGTTTTCAGCTGTTGGATGCCACTCAATAAGCCCCACCCTCCGGGAGTGACCAATCAGAGTCTTCGTGGCCTTTGTTAAGTTCTGTTGGACGCCGCAGACGGGGATGTCCCAGATCTTCACCTGCATGCAGGTACATGCACGTTAACTCGACTTGCTGGACCTTCGTTCATTCATTTCATGCAAACGTCAACCTCAGTCTAAATCACAGAGGGTGACCAGTGCGTACAGTACAGTCCTCTGAGCAGGAGGCGATGCAGTGGTCATCAAAGGGGTTCCACTTGACGTCCAGAACTCTGGCACTGTGACCACACACCCTGGGGTGCTGAGGGTCCACCCTCCCTGTCTGAGACACAGCAAACACATGGTCGTCCTCTGAGGGCCTGAACACTGAGACGTCAGATGTTGCAGAATAACAAGAACAGAAATTGAGTAAATTGTTGAGAAACGCACATGGTGGATGGGCAGGACTAAGAAGGACCCGCCCCCGGCGCACTCCGTCACCACGGCAATGAAGCAGGGATTGACTGAGCAGTAGTGGTTGTCATGGACACTGCGTGTGATTGGCAGCCCGTTGTAGCTGTGCTCCCTGGCGGCCGACTTTCCAAAGACTTGACGAAACTTTGAACAGCGGAAAGACAAACACCACGACATCTGCACGCAGGACAAGCAACGATATCAGCTGACGTAGACGTTTGAGACCAGCGTGTTCATGCAGATGGAGAAACAGCAGGTCACGGCAGGATAATCACATAATAGTGCGTCTATCAATAATGCAGCCAACTGACATGATTGTCTTTCATAAACCTTTAATCATTCATACACGCAAAGGGATAAATCGATCATCCAAGACATCGCTGCGTGGCTCTTTAAATATTCATAACTTCCATTCACTTCCTGTTATTAGAAATTCTTCTGACAACAGACAGAGAGAATCGTCCAATCAGAGTCAGTTTTTCCTCACCCTTGCTACAGGTCTGGGTCAGAGGTCACGCGCTGTACAGATTGTTGAGCAATAACGGTAATTTGTGAATGTGGGCTTTACGGGTGAGATTTGACCAGTTATTGATACGTCACTTATCAGAATACAATTAATAAAGAGGGTGGGCTAAAAAATGTAATTAAGTCAATCAATCAATCAATCAATCAATCAATCAATCAGTCAATCATAACAGATTCAGTGTCTTACCTCAGATACAGGCATGTAGGACTCACTGGGATTTCTTCAGGCGGAGCTCAGCTGTTACCGTTACACCCACACACCACTACAACGACACAACTACACAACGATATCTCCAACTCTATCCACCACCCGAGACCTGTGCTACACCTGCTCACTACACCAAGTGTGCTGCTGTTTGGAAACTGTTCTGTCTGTAGCCCTGCTGACCTCTGACAGCAGCCACCTGCGTGTGTGTGTGTGTGTGTGTGTGTGTGTGTGTGCGTGTGTGCGTGTGCGTGTTTCTTTACTCTCGATCCATGACGTCTAACTTGTGCTTCCACATTAGCTCAGTTGTGTATGCACGGCTGCACACACACAAACGACCTACTGCATCTGACACCGCGGCCACACACACACACACCGACACACACAGACACACACTGACACACACTTTCCTGTCTTTCTGTAGTTGTGAGGACAGTTGTTGTCATGATGCATTCCACAACATTACAACCCAGAATCTTCCCATAACCTGCACTAACTGAAGCTGCGGCGCGGGGACAATGTCAGTAGCTCTGCTCCGCATGAATGAGTGGCTAATGTTTGTGTTTATGTGGCAGTGTCAAGCAAAACTCATTGACGGCATTTTGATCATTCATGAAAGTTGTGGTTAGTTGATGATGTCGTGTAGCTCGTTAACACAGCTGTCAGCTGTCACTCAATCACGGCTTCAAACTCAATGCACCACATTTAGCAACAAAAAAGATTCATTGTGAGAAGTCAAAGGATAAAAATGTTCATGCTTTCATAAAGTAACCTCTTCCCATTTTTCTCTTTATTATATTTCAACATCATGTAAGAGTCAGTCATCATATTCCCATAAGGTTCCATGTTACCAGCCCACCAACGCTCTAATAATCACGATACAGACTCAATGATTATATTTCCATGAATAAATGATGTGAATTTTGAAGATCGTTTCAACAGCTTGTAGCGGAGCACACACACGTTTACAGTAATTAAAAAATAAACCCAGCACCAGTAACACAGTGAGTGTTGGTATAATGAATGTTGGATATTAGCGGCCTGCAGGATGTCGTTCATAGACGAGCAGAGCTTCATGGTTTAACATCGACATAGCAGCTGCTCAGAACATCTCTGAAGGCGCTGCAGTCAAAATCGGCCACCACCAGCCTCGGGCCGAGCTTGGTCGGGGTCGTGGTGGTCGTCACCTTCCAAGTGGCGTTTGGCTCCAACTCTGGAAGGTAGCTGAAAAGACACAGTTCAGAATACTTGTTTGTGATTGGTTCACAGAGACGGTTCTGATGCTTTTTCAGGAAACGGGAATCGTTTGGTTTATTTATAGTGTGGTAACGACATACTGACCAGTCCACGCGTCCGAACTTGTACATGCCACTCCCACTGATGGTCAAAGAGCAGTTTCTCAGCGGGATGTTGAACGAGTTCGTAAACTCCACCACCAAAGTCAGCGTGTGGTAGAGACGGGCTTCACCCACAACCTGAAGCAGACAACACGACGTTAATGTGTTTGACCTGGCAGATACACTCGCCTGTGTTTGCATGGTGAGAATCGGTAGAAGAACATTCTGGCTGCTGATCTTTCTCTGTCTGGTTTGAAGTGTCGGGTTGGATTACTCTACTTGAACTGGCAGCCTTTATCTGTCTGATCGTTGTCTCTGTGCCAGTGCTGATGGACTGGCAGAACCTGTTTGAGCTTGGTTAGCGAGACAACAGATTTAGCCAATAGATCGTGAAGTAACCAGTCGTCAACAGAGGGCACAGACCTTCATGGAGATAGGAGGATACTGCAGGGAGACGTCGATCTCAGATTCATAGATGTCATTTTGTCTATGTTCATCTTTGGCCACGACAGAAACCTTCATGCTGTTGCACTTTGCCATGTAGTCTCTGTAGGCCCGGTACGGGATCTGGATGGGGATCATGACATCTGTTGGACACAAAGGGGGAAAACACACAAGATTTATTTTAACGGTGTTAAAATGAAATGCTAACATTGAGCCTAAGTATAAAAAAATAACAGTCAACCTTGTCCAGAGGGCAGCGTCTTCACTTGCTTCGTGTTCAGGATGTGACATACTGGTGTGCCGGTGTACCTCATGCCCTGTGCGTTGACACAGATGTTTACTGTCTTGCTGGTGCGCTCTTTGTTGAGCAGCTTCAGCCTCAGGTTAATGTCCTGACCACACAGCAGAGAGGAGTCCTGGTGGAGAGAAACAGAAAAGCTTGTTGACGTCTTTTATCACCCTAGAAGAAGAGGCTTTATTGCCTTTGATACAACGACACAACAAAACCTGTGTGTCTGAACAGTTTGATACTATTGTAAACCCCCCCTTGATCCAGATGTGCTCCCATCGTGCATGTTCACTTAAATTTGACCTTTTCGAGTTTCATCTCCAGTCCCAGCGGCTCGTTCTCCACAGAAACTCCTTCGTCATCTCCCCGGTTCAGTTTGTGGACTGCGTGGTGGAAGACCTCCCGCTCAGACGTGCTGCCTGTTGGCAAGAATATTAACATCTGTTTAGATTCTGAAAAAGAAGAAAAATATCAACATATAGTTTGAGGAAAACAGACAGTGACAGTGAGTCTGATGTGGTTTGGGGTCTTTCATTGACCTTCTCTGTGTTTATAGTACTTGGTTAGATCGTTCCTCATGTTTTTGCCGACAGCCTTGGTAGAAATGTTCTGACCAACTACTGCAGAGTCAGTGTTCATTCTCCTCCTTGAACCATCGGCACCGACCTGAGAAGATGAACAGACATGTCGCTTTGTCTTGTCTCACAGAGGTAATGAAGAAGAGGCTTCATCAGTACATGCGAACGCCTGCTTTTCCTAATGATGCGATGTGCAAATGTTACAAGATAATTAACAACGTTTCCTCCATCTCTGAGTTGTCAGGATGTTTTGTGTCACTGCTGAATATTCATTAGTTCTGACCATCCACTTGATGCGGTCGGCATTGACCTCGGCGAAGACAAATGGTACGTCGTACTTCAGGTCCGTGTCACCGTGCAAGATGGCAGCAACTGGGGCCGGACCACAGCAGTATTGTCCTGCACTCAGAGAAACAACACCTCACTACACAACTCTCACACTCGACTCATCTGTAATCGCACAGGTACATGTATTCACAGACATCTGAGCCTCTGATTAAACCCACAACCCTAGTTGTGTGTAAATAACACCCAAAGTTGTGTTTACCGTCACTTATTTCCTGTGGTGTTGGATCCAAGGCCTGCCATCCGTCATACCTGTCACCTTTCTTGAGGTCTGGTCGCTTCATCCATCCCTCCACCCACACGTGGAAGTTCCTGCACAACACACAAAAGTTTTCCACTCACTTCCAGTTCAGTTGTTGTGTCCTGATCCCTGAGAACACAACGATCCATCTGAAACTCCTCTTACCAGATATTCTCTTTCTCATGAAGGAGTCCGTGTTCGTTGTAGTACTCGGTGATTGTGAGGCTACCGTCATTGTCATGTGCTGACTCATAGTTTGTGACCACACGACAGGGGATCCCAAAGAACCTCATCACTGCCAATATAGACAGGTTGAGTTAATGATGCAGTCAAACAGTAGCTCAGTCCCACTGATATCTGGTGCTGAACCTGTGATCCAGACAGCATGGAGAGTACCTGTGCACATTACACCAGCAAATACCCAGCACTGTCCGTACTTGACTGGATGGCAATCTTCTTCATACCACTTCCGGAGGATGCGGAGGCTGCCGAGCCAGGAAGTGGGCCTCTCTCCATCAGGATAATCGTCACCCCACTTCCCATGTAACACGCCTCTGTCATCGTTACAGTTGATCTGGAAAAAATGTGACCATCTGCCATTAACTGACAAATAGGCTGTTTGGGATTGTTGGTTTGCACTTCATTGTTTTTCCAGCATATCGAGGAATGTCTTACCAATTATTGACGACTATTCTGTTGACTATTGTATTACGAGTAAGTAAGAGTTTATCTTAAAGATGAAAAGATCTCTGGTCCTACCATGGCGCTGATCACACGGCTGACGTAGATGGGGTTACAGCGTGCTGAGACGTCGTCAGCTGGGTCTCTCATGTGTTTTGGGTTGACGTCCAGCAACTTGAGACAAATGTCCACCATGTCCTCTTCAAACTGGGCGAGAAGATGCAGTTTACATTGAAAAAACATACATACATACATCCATGGAAGTAATGTTAAGTGATTGTTGGTCTGTTGTCTGGTGAGAACCCGATGTTGTCACAATCTGGCTGCATTTTTCCACTGACCTGCATCTGTGTTAGCAAAGCTGAATCTTTCAGGAAAACGTGATTCACTTGTCAAAGACACAGACAAGTGGAGCAGCGTTGTAACGCTCACCTGTCCAAACACCCAGTCTCTCGGTGTGGGCCAGTCCTTTGGACTTACGTAGATGATTCCCTGTTCGTTCATCACATACTCCTGTCTTTCCCTTTCATCAGGAAGATACACCCAGTCATCTGCCAACAATCATGCAACCATAATGAACCACGATTGGATTCAGATCCATGCTAAGTGATATAAATAAGTTATAAGTTATAAACTTGCCTGAGCACCAGGGGTTGAAGAGCACCACCAAAGATCCCAGACCAGTCTTTTCCATGCCAATTGTGGCCGACACTGAGTACTTCCCCACAGGTGCATCGGCCGGTGGGGTCACAGACAGGGTCACGACGCCCTGCGGCAGGTTGGAAGACCGATCAGTACTGTACTTCCATATGGCCTTGACATCACGGGTGTACATGGGGGATGGGTTACCAAACTCAGACCGAGTGCCACGCGTTTCTGACGGAAAAGCACCTGAAGTAAAGAATCGCACCATTGTTACATCCTGAGAGGTTTTTCTCTGATTTGTAAAGAAGCATCAGTGGCGTGTTGAGAGCAGGAGGCTGTATGACAGTGGGCATGTGAGGAGGTACCTGTCTCCACAATGAGGACGAGCGGGTCGGAGTCTCTGAAAGGTCGCATCATGTTCAGGGTCAGGAGGAAGGACTGGCCCCGTCTCACAATCAGCTTTTTTGTTGTGATTTCAATGGTGCGGTGAGCCGTGTTGTTGGACTGGCAGTGAAAGTCCACAGACTTTATCGCTACAACAGTAACACACAATATGTTTAACATAACAAACATATCTATGATGGATCTATAATGGAGTGACAGGACAATGTAACTCTGTGAGTTCTGGCTTAGCTCCATGTTATGCCACTTTAGAGGCTGGTATTCATTTTATGATCCAGATCTAATAAACCGAGTTTCCTGTCTGTCGACATCATTCCGCTTTTGTCTCACGTACACGAACAGATAAGAATTGAAACTGTAAATTTAAATTGTAGGTTGTACATCTAAGAATTTTGGACTAAAAGATTGTTGATCAAGTTCAAGTTGTACATACATGAACCACTACCTCATCATTACTTACAATTTTAATTTGAAAATTAAAACATAAGAATGTATATATATACAGGGGGTCCTCGAGTTACGACAGTCGTGAGTTACGTTGTTTTCGTGGTTACGACACATCTCCCATGAACTTCCTTGTTTCGGCTTAAGCGGTTTGCCCCGTAAATATGTACAGACTTCAC
>JAFBJQ010001022.1:57812-62812 GCA_016785345.1 Trinectes maculatus
ATGAAAAGAACAATTATAAAGCAGTTTTTTAATTGATTAAAAATATATTTTTGCATAAATAATAACATACTGTATTTGATATAATGTGACATCTTAAAAGTTATTCTTTTGGCACTCTCTCCCCATGCACAAGAGATCAAACATAACATTATAAATATAATCATATAATAATATGCACATTTAAAGTCAGATTAATCCCTGAGTTCTGGGTTTCCCATTAACACCAGTGTGGCTGGAATAAATAAATCCATAAGATTTGTCTCGCTGCACAGGATTCATACTCACCGTTCGCCATCTTGTCAGTATCTGCAGGAGGTCTGAGGTCCACTGAGGACAGGGACAGTGTCCCTCTGCATTTTAAAGGCTCAGTGCTTGGAGGAGGTAACGGTGATGTTGCGATGATAAACACACGTGAACACGTGAGGAATCAGGCACTGCAGGATTTTTTAAAATCTGATGAGAAAGAAGTGATAGCAGGAATGGATGGAGAGGTTTTCTCACATACGCCCATGTGTAGTATTTATACTGCAGAGAGTATTCACCCATTAAGCACTGGATCACAGCAAAGAGATAATGATACCAAAGATGTATGATACCATTATAAAGTTGATCATTTCCTTCTAGAAGCATCTCTCAGATTCAGATTTCTATTTTCCACCATCGATCCTGGTCAGAGACAGACCTGGATCCCTCTTGTCCCACATGATATTTAATATTTGTACATATTGACCTGATTATTTGTCACTTTGGAGACTCGTCTAAGGTTTTGTGTTGGATAGAAATAAATTAACAACGTGAAAGGTGCAGTGGGTGTGGGTTCTGTCGCACCACATGGATTTCATACCTGTCACACTTTCTCATATCAGTGAAGTATGTCCATCATCTTCCAGAGAATAGTTTTATCAGCAGATGGCATCAGGCCAATCACCTCTGCTCAGTGTGAATGGAAAAATACTGTGTGAATCTGTGTGAATGTCAAACCTTTGTTTTATGTATTTTTATTTTTGTCTAAATGAATGTCCATGTGTTTGAAAGTGAGAAGAGCCTTTTGTATGAGAGGCCGTTTAGGAAATAATTCATATTTGCTCTCACATTTACTATCATACTCTCCCACAAATGAACAAGTATGAATTAATTCCTAAACAGCCTCTCATACTTTTGTGTCCTTCATATTTGAAACTTAGTTGAATACAGAGACAGATGTTGACCTATAGGGAGTGAACTCATTCCTTTATTTCCTCTGTGTAATATTTTAATATGAACCCTCAGGACATTAATGACGCTAATGTTGATACTGTGACTTCAGTTTCCTTTAACTTCACTTCACAACCGCCGAGTCGTGGTTTTGTTCCAAGACATATGTCAGGTCTGATGAGACCAGCTGGCAAACAGGAAGTCACATGATCAGATCATCAGACGTGATTGGTGGATGTGGGGACTGTCGCTGTTTTCATAGTCTGAGTGTTGTTCGTAAAATAGACAGTGACTGAAATGATGTCCTCAGTGATGGCTCCTTGGCCGTTACTATGGTAACTTGGTTGGGGACAGGAGTTCAGGGGTCACAGGTCAGCTCTCCAGAGCGCTGCAGATCTTCTCGCAGAGCTGAGAGAACGCTGGACGCTCCTCTGGTCTCTGCAGAGAGGGAACAGGAAACGCGTGCGTCACATGATGCGTCACATGATGCGTCACATGATGCGTCACATGATGCGTCACATGATGCGTCCCTGTCTCTTTCACATCAAACGTTTCAGTCTCACCTCGTGCCAACACAGCTGCATGATGTCATAGATGGCAGCCGTGCATAGTTTGGGCCTGTACAGGCGGTGACCCTGCGTTACCAGGGTAACCACCTCATGGTTCTGATGCTGCTCAAACGGCATCCGACCCTCGGTGAAAACCTCCCACATCAATACACCTGGAAACAAAGAAGAAGGAGCCGCTAGACCTGAGCTGGACATGAAGTTTGTTTCGTCTGTTCAGTCCCTGATGATCTGTTCTCACCGTAGGACCAGACGTCCGACATGCTGCTGTATCTACAGAAGTTAAAGACCTCAGGAGGAGACCACTTCACAGGAAACTTGGCTCCTGATGAGCTGGTGTACTGGTTGTCCAGAACGTACCTGAAGAAAACACACAGCAACTTTAACCTGAGATGGTTGGACAGCAGCTGGACAAAGCAGAGCGTGAGAATCACACCTGGCCATGCCGAAGTCTGACACCTTCACCACCAGAGCGTCGTTCACCAAACAGTTTCTTGATGCCTTCAGAGGAGATGGAGGGAAGTCATGAGGAGGAGCAACTGTGGTAAACTAAAACAGCAGAGTCAGTATTCACCAGCGTTATTCTGACCTTACCAGGTCTCGGTGGATGAAGCCGTTGGACTCCAGGTGCTCCATCCCTTCACTGACGTCCAGGCAGATACTCAGCAGAGACCCGAGGCTGAAGGTGCCTCGCCGCTGCCGGAGGAAGTTCAGCAGGCTGCCCTGCGCCATGAACTCAGTGACGATGTAGATGGGTCGCTGCTGGCTGCACACCCCATACAGCTGCACCAGCTTGGGATGGGACAGTTTCCTGGAGAAACAGCTCAGGTCAGAGAGTGGACTCATCCTCACAGGTTGTTCTGCTGTGAGACACAGGTTTGATCTGATAGGCCTCCAGCAGAGAGCAGCAGAGAGCAGCAGAGGTCACAGATGACCGATACTCATACCCTCGAACTACCTCCTTACATCATGACCTTGGCCTCCTCGATGAAGTCCTCCTCGTACATGGCGCCCTCTCTGATGGCCTTGATGGCCACTTTGTGCTGACCCCTCCACTTGCCGAGCCTCACCAGGCCGAACTGACCACAGCCCAGCTCCTTCATGAAGGTCAGCTCGCTGGGGTTGATCTCCCACTTCTCTGAGGGCGAGAACGGGAAGAGAGGAGTTCAGTTCACGACGACTGTGTTGGAAAACCTTCAGAGCGTCGAGTTCCTACTCACCGTAGCTAAAACCAGCGGTGGACGGAGCTGATTTGTCCTCTTTACCAACCGGATACCTCAACCTGGCCACAAGACCTGAGACACACGGACCAAGTTGAGAATCACTGTACCACTGTGATGGAGTGTACCGACAACGTCAACCAAAACAACAACACAAAAAGTGTAAGATCATATCAGACAAAGAGGCGTTCACCTGCGGCGTTGTGTTTGTGGTACTCGACCAGGTCGGGGATGGAGCTGAACAGGTGTTTCTCAGCCAGGTAGAAGTGAGGAGTTGAACCCTGTGTTTGCTTGATGTGGTAATGTTTGACACCTCCGTCCCTGCGAACACACCGAGCATTACCTCCCTCACTGTGTCTAATGTGCAGTTTGTCGCCTCTGTGTGGACGTCGGGTGTCATTACCCTGCAGCTGATTTGCTGTACAGAGACACTGTGTAGGTTCCTGAAGAGCTGGAGTCTCTGACTATGAAGGCTCCTTCCTTGTCCTGCAGAAGAAGAAGAAAGCTTTAGGTGTCATTGTCACATATACAGTAGACTATACAACTAAATTTGGCCTTGATCAAGGGCCCAGGGTGGAGCTGAGAGCGGGATTTGAACCTCAGCCCTCTCTAGCTCTAACCCTATTAGGCCACCACACCCCCAGGGGGCGATATATATTTTATCACTCAAGATGAAGCAGTGAAATGAATTTAATCACATTACAGGGGGTCCTCGAGTTACGTCGGAGATCCGTTCCTGAGAATGTGTCGAAACCGAATTTCGACGTTAGTCGGAACATACATTCATTGTGCCATTGTGCATACATTGTGCCACTAGATGTCGCTATAACACCACCCTATATAGTTTATTATGGTGAATTGCCTTTTGTCACTGTAGGGGTTGATATCGCGAGTGTAATGAGCATTTCCTTTAGATTTCTGATATCAACCGTGTAGACCCTGTGTTGTGAATAAACCTACGGTATCGCCACGATCCCGAACGCATCTGTGTCCGTGTGCATCTCCTTACCGGCTGCCGCCAGCCGTCCATTTCACATAAGTAAACACAAGGCAGAGTAGCCTAGCTGTGCTGTGGAGGTGTTGGAGAGCCTGTAGGCGCGCTGAGAGACAGAGAGAGCGCTCACTAACTAGTTCCCGTGTGAAGTCTGTACATATTTACGGGGCAAACTGCTTAAGCTGAAACAAGGAAGTTCACAGGAGATGTGTCGTAACCACGAAAACGACGTATCTCGCGACCGTCGTAACTCGAGGACCCCCTGTATTTGAATTTGTCAAATGAATTGTGAATAGTTGAAATCACCTCCTTCCTCAGCAGCTCCTCCGCTTTGTTCCTGTTGACATGTTTACTGTACCAGCTGCAACAAACAGATTCCAGATCAGTACGTCCAAAATATCTACACCTCAGCCACAAGAGGGCGCCACAGAGGAAAACACAGAATACATCAGTCCAGATGTGTGGATTCAGCTGAGATCAGGTGTAACTCACACAAACTGCTGCAGATTTCCAGATTTCTTCTCTGTGACATAGTTACCTGGGATGTAACCCTCCTCACTGTGACACACACACACACACACACACACACACCGTTTTGTGAGGCTGTGACTTTAACACAACACAACAATAACAATACAACATTGACACTCACCCGTACTTGTTGCGAGCTCTGTACCAGTTGACGTCAACCTTTTCAAGGATGACGTACTCGTCTCCTTTGACCAGACTCAGGTCATGTGGCTCAGTTCCCGCAAAGTTGTACAGAGCCACCACCTCCACCACCTCCTCCTCCTCATCATCATCAACATCAACATCAACATCAACATCAACATCAACATCAACATCAGGGGGTGGAGGGAGGGAAGGATGGGGCCACTGCTGCTGGAGGAATAAAAAAGCGCTCGTTGGATATGTCAGTGACTGTTAATCATCATTGTGTGTGTGTGTGTGTGTGTGTGTGTGTGTGTGTGTGTGTGTGTGTGCTAGCAGTTACCCTCCTGTCTTTACGTTCCCCTCCAGGAATCG
>JAFBJQ010001022.1:67812-84822 GCA_016785345.1 Trinectes maculatus
GTGAGGTGCAGTCAGTCTGAACAGGTGAGTTTTCAGTCTGAACAGGTGAGTTTTCACACTGTGACTAAAGCATTGGAGACGTTCTGCTGTCCTGATGTCTACAGGAAGCTCGTTCCACCACTGAGGAGCCAGGACAGGGAACAGACTTGATGTAGTTTGGCGCTGGCCTCTAGCGCCTCACAGTGAAGGAGTGGCGAGCTGTCTGGCAGTGGCAGATCGGAGTGGGTGGGCTGGGGTGTAAGGTTTTCTGAATGTAGGAGGGGCCTGGACCATTCGCAGCACAGTAGGAGAGAACCAGTGCTTTGAATTGGATGGTAGGATATACAGGGGGTCCACGAGTTACGACGAAGATCCGTTCCTGAGAATGTGTCGTAACCGAATTTCGACGTAAGTCGGAACATACATTCATATGTAAGGTAGATACTAAGTTGTGCCACTAGATGTCGCTGTAACACCACCCTACAATAAGAGTTTACTATGGTGAATTGCCTTTTGTCACTGTAGGGGTTGATATCACGAGTGTAATGAGCATTTCCTTTAGATTTCTGATATCAACCGTGTAGACCCTGTGTTGTGAATAAACCTACGGTATCGCCACGATCCCGAACCCATCTGTGTCCGTGTGCATCTCCTTACCGGCTGCCGCTGCCGCTAGTTCCCGTGTGAAGTCTGTACATATTTACGGGGCAAACCGCTTAAGCCGAAACAAGGAAGTTCATGGGAGATGTGTCGTAACCACGAAAACATCGTATCTCGAGACCGTCGTAACTCGGGGACCCCCTGTATATATGAAATATATGAAATGTGACATCTACTTCTTCTTCTTCCTGCCTCCTCCTGCAGATCACTCCATCCTCTCCGTGTTCTGCTGCTGCTGCTGCACACTTCAGACCAGGTAACTCACGTCTGTCACGTAAACGCAGGAATGAAAACATGGCGGCGTTCTGAACCTGATGGCGTGATTTCAGGGAGATCAGCACCCATATGGAGGTGGAGGGGAACACCTCCCTGTGTTTCCAGAGCCGACGACACCCAGGTCAAACCTTCCGGGTCAGTCACAGGTCGTTTTCAAGACAAAAGGTCAATAAGAGAGTCTTTTTTTTTCTTATTCTGTCGTTTATGTATCATTCTCTCTCTCAGGTCAAAAGGTCAGGGAGGAGGCTCCCTCCTCCTCCCCCCCCACTTGAGGATGAGGATGGTGAAGGTGAGGAGCCGCTCCGGGTGGTCGCCATGTACGACTTCAAACCTAAGGAGGACACGGACCTCACGCTGAAACAGGTACGAGCACACAACATCTGCTCAGTGGTGACAGAGACGTCAGGGACAGAGACGTCAGGGACAGAGACATCAGGGACAGAGATGTCAGGGACAGAGACGTCAGGGACAGAGACATCAGGGACAGAGACGTCAGGGACAGAGACGTCAGGGACAGAGACATCAGGGACAGAGACATCAGGGTCAGAGACGTCAGGGACAGAGACGTCAGGGACAGAGACGTCAGGGACAGAGACGTCAGTGTGACGCAGTGTGTCACGTCCACAGGGTGAAGAGTACATCATCCTCCACAAACAGGACCAGCTGTGGTGGAGAGCACAGGACAAACACGGGTAAACACACACACACACACACACACACACACACACACACACACACACACACACACACACACACAGCGGGACGAGGTGAACGATGCCACACAGTTTGTTGATGTTTCAGGAATCAAGGCTTCATCCCCAGTAACTATGTGACGGAGAGAAACCGGATCGAGGCGAACCCGTGAGTCTCACACCACACCGCGTGTCTTCATCTCTGTCAGTCACAGCTGCAGTTACACGTTCTGTCCACTAGAAGATGTCAACAACAAATGTGAACGATGTTGTTTGTGTTCTAAGTGTCGTCTTCTCTTGTCCTCCTGCAGGTGGTACTGCAGGAACATCACCAGGACGGAAGCTGAGCAGCTGCTGAGGCAGCAGGTACCTGTCCACCTGTCTGTCTGTCCACCTGTCTGTCTGTCCACCTGTCTGTCTGTCTGTCTGTCTCCTTCAGGTGTGACCAGGTGTCTCTGGTTGTCTTCCAGGACAGGGAGGGGGGCTTCGTGGTGCGGGAGTCCAGTCAGGAAGGAGTCTACACCGTCTCTGTTTACACCAAGACGTTAAGGTGACTCACATCACAGCATGGAAACACACACACAATAAATGAATGTTTTCATTTTGTGTGTGTGTGTGTGTGTGTGTGTGTGTGTGTGTGTGTGTGTGTGTGTGTGTGTGTGTGTGCAGTGCTGATGGAGATGTCAGGCACTACCAGATCAAAATCAGCGACACAGGAAAATTCTTCTTGGCTGAAAAACACACCTTCAGCTCCATACCTGAAGTCATACACTACCATGAACACAACGCAGCCGGTACACACACACACACACACACACACACACACACACACACACACGTTACAGCTGCATATTACGGCAGGGGTGCTGCTGATATACTCTGTATGTGTGTGCGCGTGCGTGTGTGTGTGTGTGTGTGTGTGTGTGTCCATGTGCAGGTCTCGTGACAAGGTTGCGTTACGCAGTGGGGCCTATGGGAAGGTGTGTACCTGCCACCTCAGGATTCAGCTCAGGTAAATTCATCACAGTATTTATTTATATCACATATATCTTTATAATAAATCTATTTATTGATACATTAACACCCCCCCCCACCCCCCCCTCAGAGAAGTGGGAGATCAACCCCAGCGAGCTGACCTTCATGAAGGAGCTGGGCTGTGGTCAGTTCGGCCTGGTGAGGCTCGGCAAGTGGAGGGCGGAGCTCAGGGTGGCCATCAAGGCCATCAGAGAGGGCGCCATGTACGAGGAGGACTTCATCGAGGAGGCCAAGGTCATGATGTAAGGGATGTGTGTGTGTGTGTGTGTGTGTGTGTGTGTTTGTGCTGCAGATCATGAAGAATTAAAATATTTTAATGACACGATTTATATATGTATATATATGTGTGTGTGTGTGTGTGTGTGTGTGTGTGTGTGTGTGTGTGTGTTGATGTTCTTGTCTCAGGAGACTGTGCCACCACAAACTGGTGCAGCTGTACGGAGTTTGCCTGCAACAGCGCCCTCTGTTGATCGTGGCCGAGTTCATGGAGAACGGCTGCCTGCTGAACTTCTTGCGTCAGAGGGTTGGATGTCTGACGGCGGCGTGGCTTCTGTCCATGTGCCAGGACGTCTGTGAGGGGATGGAGTACCTGGAGGCTCATAGCTTCATCCACAGAGACCTGGTCTGTGACAACACTCAATCTCATTTCCAGTCAGTCTGTTAGAAGGTTGTTCAACATGAATGTGTGCTGTCCTCCAGGCTGCCAGGAACTGTCTGGTCAACCAGCAGAACGTGGTGAAGGTCAGCGACTTTGGAATGACCAGGTGCTTCTGCTGCTTCACGTCACGTCTTCAGGAAAAATGTCTGCATTTTCAAATCATGGAAATAACAAAGGCAGAGGCAGCAGCTAGTTAGCTTAGCACAAACAACACAAGTGTGTGAGTGGCCTGCGTTTATGTCTCCAGGTACGTTCTGGACAACCAGTACACCAGCTCCATTGGTGCCAAGTTCCCAGTGAAGTGGTCTCCTCCTGAGGTTCTGCACTACAGCAAATACAGCAACAAGTCTGACGTCTGGTCCTTCGGTGAGGAACCACACACTCACCTCACCTGGATAACGCAGACATAAAGTCACTGGCAGCTCCGAGGTGAACCTGTGTGTGTGTGTGTGTGTGTGTGTGTGTGTGTGTGTGTGTGTGCAGGTGTGGTCATGTGGGAGATCTACTCTGAAGGTCGATCACCGTTTGAAAACCGCTCCAACTTGGAGGTGGTCGATGACATCACCAGCGGGATCCGGCTGTACCGGCCGCACCGAGCCTCGCAGCCGCTGTACGCCATCATGTACCGCTGCTGGCACGAGGTATGTCCTCCAACAGTCGCTGAGTCAGCGTCTTCAGTTTGTCCACTCGGTGCTTTTTAACCGTGACCTTCCTCCTCTGCTTCTTCTCTGGTGCTGGTGCTGGTGGTGCAGAGGCCTGACGGTCGGCCATCTTTCTATCAGCTGCTGGAGGAAATCAGAGCGATGGCAGAGAGTGAAGATTGACCAGCTGACTTTCATCCTCTTTCTACACAGCGATTTATTATTGTACAGAACTATTTTCTTCTTATTTTATTTTTTCATTTTTCATTTTCTTCTTTTTTTTCTTTGTGAACATTTCAATTTACAAATCATATTATGATATAATATTTATCCTTTGACTTTATCTCTTTGTCTGCTGTGTCAGCTGATCCAACAGATTTTAACCTCATTAAAAAAAAACATTTCCAATGATTAAAAACAACTGACATCATTGGTTAAGCAGAAGTAGCAAATATGTGCAATGTAATACAACACCAGTAGGTGGTGGAAGAGAGCTGTCTGACACTGTTTGAACATGTTTAGTATATTTTATTTACAAGTTCAGAATTAAAAGACAACAACAACAACAACAACATTCATCCTTCTGTGAATATTGTGACTGAGATCAGTGTTATTTCTCTTTTCACTCTAACTAATGTAACTCAAGATTCACAGAGGGAAGTCTCTCCCACGTGCAGCCTGGCTGTGCTGGGGGGGGGGGGAGTGGTACTATGGCAACGTATTGGATGACGAACACACACACACACTCACACGCACACAGTGTTCACTCCAGTGTTTACGTTGAAGTTCACCCTGTCGATTAAAGCATTAAGAGGAATTCCCCCGTAAGGTAAGACAGCGTGTGTGTGTGCGTGTGTGTGTTTCTGTGTGTGTGTGTGCGTGTGTGTGTAGTAGCAATCATCCATTGCTTTGTTTTTCTTCTCTCAGTTGGTTTTTATCTCCTTCTTCGGACTCCAGGTGATTTTTGTGGAGCTGAGCTGCAGATGGCTATGACCGACTGAGGTTAACAAATATCAATCATATATAATCATATATTAATATATAAACAATAAGTAATTAGTCAAATGCATTTTGAAAAATAAAAACACATTTTGTGTTGTGTGGGATTTAACTTTAAATGAAAGCCCCAGACCAGAACAGACCGGTTGTTCTCGCTCCCTCTCAGTGTGGACAGTGATGGAGCGTTATGAGTCTCTGGGTCTGGTCGGGGAGGGCAGTTATGGCACCGTGCTCAAGTGTCGCCATCGAGACTCCGGACGCCTCGTCGCCATCAAGAAGTTCACGGACCCCGACGATGACAAGATGGTGAAGAAGATCGCTCTGAGGGAGATCAAGCTGCTCAGGGTACCTGTCAATCAGACCAACCGGCCAATGAGTGACGAGCTTCCAGTGTCTTTATGAGCCTGAAACCTGAGTGAAGCAAAACACAAACACAGCCTGTCAATCACCAAGAACGACTGGGTCCAACTGAGTCTGGTTCTTTCATTCATTTAGAACTGGACTGGACAGGAAGCTGTCAGAAAAGATGTGGAACAATGTGTTGTTTCTGGTTTCAGTAGCTACACACTGCACTCAACACACCACTTCCTGTTTCTTTTTAACCTTTTTTCTTTTAAAGCAACTGCGTCACGACAACCTGGTGAACCTTCTGGATGTGTGGAAGCGTCATCGTCGCTGGTATCTGGTCTTTGAGTTCGTGGAACGGACTCTCCTGGAGGATTTGGAGCATTATCCAGGTGGACTGGACCTCGGCACCAGCCGCCAGTATTTGTACCAGATTCTGCGAGCCACAGCCTTCTGCCACCAGCAGAATGTGAGGCCACAGAGTAAAACCACCCCCAAACACCAGGTCCCAATCATTTAGGTCTTTCAAAGTATCGTCAGTCCTGCTTGACTTCATCGCTGCGTTTTTATTTTGGCCTGGACGTCTTTAGACAGAACATGGAATATTCAGCAATTATTTATAATTCTTGTTTTTTTTTTTAATCTCAGTGTCTGAGTTTATTCATGGAAGATCTGATGTGGCAGTCAGATTCAACATCTCTTCTCCTCTCAGATCATCCACCGCGACATTAAACCAGAGAACATCCTTATCTCTCGGGGGGGTGTGGTCAAGCTTTGTGATTTCGGCTTTGCACGCATTTTGGCGTTGCCTCCAGAGGGCGATGTCTACACTGATTATGTAGCCACTCGTTGGTACAGAGCTCCTGAACTGCTGGTGGGAGACAGTAAATATGGAAAGTAAGCGTTTATGTGCAGGTATTTGGATTTGAGCTCTTTGTTGTGCCTTAACATAAAATGCTCACAGTTGTGTGCACTTGTGTGTGTTTTGTGTGTTTAGACCAGTAGATGTGTGGGCTGTAGGTTGTCTGTTACTTGAGATGTTAACGGGTCAGCCTCTGTTTCCCGGAGACTCTGACCTTGACCAAATTTACCACATTGTCAGGTGCATTGGTAAGAACACCAAACACAACCAAACACAACCAAACACGTCCTCTGACAGAAAAATACAACAACTCGCCGTTTAACTCACATGAACAAAGCACCTTCTGTTTTTCTACACTAGGAAACCTGACCACCCACCACCAGGAGCTGTTCTACAGGAGTCCTGTCTTTACCGGGGTCAGATTGCCACAATGTTATGACCAACTCCCACTGCAGCAGCGCTTCCCTACACTCACATCTACTGCCCTGGACCTGGCAAAGGTACAGGTACATCAATATATACAGTATATATATATCCTGATTACAAGCCAGGATAAACACTGACAAGACAACAGGAGACACTTTGGTGCCAGTGTTTAACTGTGTTCATTCTTTTTTGGTCACCATCAGATCTTATGTAGGACACTCAGCGTCAACACACCTTTTCTTCCTTTCAGAGCTGTCTCCATGTGGATCCAGATCAACGGGCTCACTGTGCAGAACTGCTCGAACATCTCCTGTTCACACAAGACTCTTTCCACGTCAGGTGTCTCCGTGTGTTTGTACTGTGTGTGAGTGCAGTCCCAAAGACCTTCTCACTCACTTACCTACTCCATCTGTGTATCCTCACAGGTTTTTGAATGAGCTGAACAGTAAAATCCAGAGGGACCACAGAGAAAACTCTACCCTTCCCAAAATAACAATAAGCCTGAGGCAAGACAAAAATGAAGGGAATGGGAAAAAGCGAAGAGGCAAAGACAAGAAACAACTGGAAGATCTGGGCAGGAAACCTTACAAGGAAAAAGAGACGAAAAACAAGAAAGAAGAAGATGGCATGGTGAAAACAAAAGCAAAGCACAGGAACACCTCAGAACTTTGGATGTCCACCAAGCAGTCCAGGACATTCGGGGGTAAAGTGATCAATAATGTAGCTGGAGCTTCTGTTGCTCTTCGATGTAAACCGGTGAAAGCCACAGGTGCACGACTAAAGGAAGAACTGGATTTTTCTAAATCAGCCAGAACATTTTCTTCTGATTCATCAGACGTCACAAAGACTGTGACAGGTTTGAGGGACAAAAATACAGTGGCAGCTAAACCTAAACAAGGGAAGGTTTCTCCAGAGCCAATTAAAAATCATGTAAAAAGCACAAAGAGTTCAAAACATGGAGATACACGTTCCTTCAATTATGGTACATCCGACACAGTTTTGTCAAATGAGAGAGACAAAAATGTGATTAACAGCTCTAAAGCTTCTAAATCAAGGCCTAATCAAGAACTGGAATCACCTGTTGTTACTGTGCCCACATGTTCAATCATCAAGCCATCAAATGACCTTCCAGAAAACAGACAACCTGCTGAAGCAACAACAGAAACCAAAGGTCAGCGAGACAGTTTTGACACTGCTGATCAAGAATACGTGACAATTAGACCAACAAACAGAACTGTGGGAAACCACATACCAATATCAAACGCTTATGGACGAGATCTTGTGTTGGATCCTGAATCTTCTGAGTCCTCCAGCATCCACCAACAGAGCACTGCTCAATCCAGGTTTGGGTGTCACACCTGTAGAACTCATTGTTTGTTTTGTTCTTGCTCATCAACGAACCTGTGTTGTGACGCAGAAGACCATTTTGTCTTCCAGGTGTATGGAGAAGACGAGGCTTTGCAGTGGCGCCTTTATTCAACAGTCTCTGCCGAACAACATTACAGAACCAGGAACAGCAAAGGTAACCATCCAAAGTCTTTTTTCTTCTCTTCAGCAGCATAAAAATTAAAGCGTGATCATACCTTCCTCTCAGGTCCCAGACAGGAGTCTGGGCAGGAAGTGCTGCCTCCTGTCTGATCGCAGTGGTGTTGCAGCGGGCAGAGAGAAGTCAGGTCTCCACCTCCCAGATCTGAGCAGCTCTGTGCTGCCGGAGCTCAGAGGGAGAGATGGTACGTACCAAAACACAGGTCCCCCTAACCCCGCTGTGGTAACATCGCCTCATTCTGTCCCAGTGTTCTGACTGGAGCTCTCGAGATGTTTGACAGGTGAAGACAGAATAAAGATTCCTACACTGTTTTTCCAGGTAAAAACAACAAAGGTGTCACCAAGGAGCAGGGGAAAGACAAAGTGACAGCTCCCCCCATCTCTCCATCAGAGCCACTACAGCAAAGACACAACAGTGTTGACAGGCATCACACGCACACACATTAACACACCTGTGTCTTTCTAAATGCTCATTTAGTGCTTTTCATCACATACAATTTTATTAAGTATTAATGACAGTTTACAAAGATTTGTACCATGACCTTGTTTTTTTTTTTTAAGCAGCTGGTCGCTCATGTGTAAAATACGATTAAACCATGATTGTGGGTTGTTCCATTTTTTAAAAAATAATAAAATGTTGTTGATTTTTGTTTTATGGAAATAATAACGCTTCCACGTATTTTTATTTCAACTGGAAAACAGAGACAAACAGGTGAAAAAGAATCGGAAGATCTTGTTGTGGTTTTTAGGACTCGTCACTTGAGTCTTCTGAAGAAAATGAAGTGATGCTCCATCTGTTCTCCGGTCTCCTCTGTGGCAGCGCTGCTAATTCGTCGCTGTGTGATGTGTCGTCGTGACCGCCATGCGGCAGCCCTCCTATTGGCCGAGACAGAAAGCTGCCGAACCCAGTGTTCTGTCGTCTGTTGGTCAGGAGGTGGTGCAGGAGGCTGGCTACGGGGTTGGAGTAGATGTTCGTGGTTGGTCCTGCTGCAGGTGGCTCAGGTCCGATTGTTGTTGGTTTCTTTAGCGGCGAGTGGATGACAACTTCCTGCTGTAAAAGTCCACAGTTAGTTTTTGAAACAAATGCTTAATGACAGGCAAAGAAGCCGGACGCAGCCGGTGTTTGTTGTGTTCTGTGTACCTTCCTGGTGATGGGTGGGGGTGTGGTCGTGGTGGGCGTGGGGGTGGAGTCCGGTATGGGGGCAGAGAAGATCCTGCAGGTGTCGTCCACAGCAGAACCATCGACCTCTGGCATCTCGAAGTCTGAAGCAGTGAACATGGAGCGAGTGTTAACGACAGAACTCCTCATCAGCGTCATCAGCGTCATCAGCGTCATCAGTCAGAGGAGGTGACGGACAGCGGACCATGATATCAATCAGTCCAATAACGTAGAAGCTTTTATTTGAAGGTAAAAGGAAAAAAGAGCTGCATATTGATTTTAAACGCTCGACTGCATGTCGGCAGAAACGGTTCATCTGGTCGACAGGGCGACAGGTCAACAGGTCGACAGGGCGACAGGGCGACAGGTCGGCAGGTCGACAGGTCCTGTACAGTGTTAATGGGCTTTAACGTGTCTGCTGTGACCTGATCTGTCAGTGTGTGTGTGTGTGTTGCATCTTTTATGAGGACGGTCTAAGGTGTGTTTCGTGTCTTTTGTTTGCTGCAAAGACGTCACAAAGACACAAATCACAGAGGCAGGTTCATGACAAACGTCTGTTTTTCTAGCACACAAACGTTTAAAATGAGCTGCGAGAGGGACGAGCCCTCAGATCCCTCCGATCCCTCAGATCCCTCAGATCCCTCAGAGCCCTCAGATCCCTCAGAGCCCTCAGATCCCTCAGATCCCTCAGATCCCTCAGATCCCTCAGAGCCCTCAGAGCCCTCAGGTCCCTCAGATCCCTCAGAGCCCTCAGATCCCTCAGATCCCTCAGAGCCCTCAGATCCCTCAGATCCCTCAGATCCCTCAGATCCCTCAGATCGCTCAGAGCCCTCAGAGCCCTCAGATCCCTCAGATCCCTCAGAGCCCTCAGAGCCCTCAGAGCCCTCAGATCCCTCAGAGCCCTCAGATCCCTCAGATCCCTCAGAGCCCTCAGATCCCTCAGATCCCTCAGAGCCCTCAGAGCCCTCAGAGCCCTCAGAGCCCTCAGATCCCTCAGAGCCCTCAGATCCCTCAGAGCCCTCAGATCCCTCAGATCCCTCAGATCAATGCGTCTTCACTCACCGTGAGCCTGAGCTGTGACGAGGACGAGCAGCAGAGGGACGGACAGAGCTGTGGACCTGCAGGACATGGCCTCAGACAGGTGGATGAGTGAAGGAGAAGTGGTGTGAGGACGCGTTGGAGGAGGATTTAAAGCAGAGAGAGAGAGGGAGGAGAAACGGAGAAGAGACGGATCATGTCTAGACTGTAACGTTTAGTCAGAGCAGTTTCATCACAGTAAAGCTGATAATCCCACAGTGACAGTGTGGAGAGGAAACACACACACTTTATTTACTTTACACACAAATACAAAGTGTGTGTCTGACTCTACCTGTAACCCCCTTACACACACACACACACACACACACACACACACAGTGACGGTTGCTATGGAAGCGAGTGTCTGCTTACGTACACACACCCACTGTACAGACCAGGTTTGTGTTGGTGTTGTGTGAGAGCAGCTGTGAAGACATCATTTGTTTGTTAGTTGAGTTATGGTTGTTTACATTGTTGTGTTATAGTTGTTTACATTCATAAACACATCTGTTTACATGGCAGGTTTATTAAGTTAAGACACGGTGTGGAACATTCTCATCTCTGCTGTAAAGACGAACAGAGACCAGGCTCCACAGAAACATATTTTATTGTAAAAAAAACAAAATCATAAATATAAAATTCTTGTATTTGTGTGAAGACGAAGTTTAGTATAAATTAAAATAAAGTTCATTAATAAAAGTGCGTCACATGGTTAGAAAGGCGTGAATAACTTATAAACTCATAACTTCACTATCAACAAAAACATGTGTTTTACAAAGAATCATTCTCAGAAGGTGGAAGATTTCTGTTCTAATTCTGTCACGCGAATTTAAAGGATGTGTCTCAGATGATGTCGTCATGGTGACGGTGATGCTGATGAGGACGAAGGTCTAGGAGAACTTCTTGATGAAGCGCAGTTTGAGATAGGTGATGATGAGGAAACACACCATCATGACGCCCAGAGCCACGTGGTTCTGCCAGAAACCCCACGTGGAGTAATCCACACCCTGTCTGTCCAGGAACTGCTCCCCTGTGCAACTGGAGACAACACAAGGGTCCCTCAAAAACCACATACACACACACACACACACACATCTAAAGAACAGTTCATCTCTTCTCCGTGTGTAACGCGTGTTTCTTACTCTAATCCAGGTGGAATGACGCTGACGTTTAAGCCCTGACAGAAGTACAGCCCAGTAAACTCGTTAGCTTGCATAGCCTAAAAACACAAGAACACACATTGACTCAACACTGGAATTTGGAACAAATTGTGTGTGTGTGTGTGTGTGTGTGTGAACGTACACTGAGGCCATATCTTGGTATACTCAGGTATTTCAACCAGGCGAGCCAGCTGGGGATGGAAGGAATGTTCACCAACAAACCAGCAAAGATCTGAAAGACAGAGTTTGTGAAGATCTGCTGGTGATGGGCAGCAGCTAACACCGACCATCTCATCATTCACTCAGGGATGAAGGTGGTTGGTTAATGTTGTGAACCTGCGTGGGAACGGCATAGGCTCAGTGTTTGCATGAGTGTGTACGTCACCATCATGAAGACGCAGGTGATGGTCATGAAGATGTTTGCAATAGCCACCACGGTCTGGTCGGCGGAGATGGCCAGAGCCATGGACGTCGCTGTGTAAGCGACCAGCATGACCGTAAACATGAAGAGGAACAAAGCTTCGGCCGTGGCCTTCAGACCTGCACACAAACACACAACACAATCACACATCAACGATCACACAATGTCATATGTCAGAACATGAAATGAACTTACAGGAAAGTAGAAGAGTAAAACAATTTACTCTTATTTACTTATTTACTCTATATTAATATCTATATTACTTTAGATATTGTTTTATTGTTAAATACAGGAAATGAAAAATGTTTACATATCTTTGTAAGGTTCTTTTTTTTATAAATGACTCAGATGATTGATTGTTTAGTTGCAGGTTTGTTTTCCCTTTGATTCAATAATCAATTATTCATCTTTGCTAAAACTAATTAGCGGCAACACTGTCGAAAACAAACGTGTAGGAATCGATAACGTCATAACTGACGTTCTCGTGTTACGGAGGAGATTAAATGTCGGAGTTTTAACTTACTGGTCACAGGTGGATAAACGGATTAAGAATTGATGTTGAATCTACACACGACACAACACAACACAACACAACACAACACAAGATAAGAACTAAAGGAAAACTTGGCAAATGAACCTTGGAAACAAAAAGGCCTGATATTTATGAAACAATATCTCAGACCCAGCAGCGGCAGCAGGAACCTGTTCAGATTCTACAGTGAAATAATCAAGTGACTGCACCGATCATGAAGTACGCAACGCAGCTGAAGACAATGGCAGGTATGGTCCTCAGCGTGATAATGTCCGACAGGACCTTTGACAGGAAGTAGACAGACAGTCTGTAGTAACCACTGATATACTCATGACTGTGGAGAGAGAGAGAGACACATCAGCAGTGTGATCAATCAACCTGATCTGTGTGTGTGTGTGTGTGTGTGTGTGTGTGTGTGTGTGTGTGTGTGAACGCACATGAAGAGCTTCCTCTCAGAGATGAAGAGTTCAGCGGCCGACAGAGAACTGAAACACTGATTCACCGTCACAAAGAACAGAGCTCCGACCCTGAAAACACAATAACAACACAACAGCATGTCAAACGCACCAATACTGCGTACGAGTACAACAACAACAACAACAACAGCTACTGTTAGTTGTAAAATATCCAGCTGAATCCAGTGGGGAACCTGTTCTGAAGTCCACTCTGGTTATCCTGAACGTCAAAAAAGATGGCGCCAACGATCAGAGCCAGGAACAAGGTGACTGCAACCTGGACACCAGGAAAACAGGAAATAACTCCATCAGTGTAGTGAGAGTCGTACCTCAGCCTGCAGTTCTGAAGATGGCCTAAAGGTGGGGTCGCTCGCCTGCTTAACCTGTCTGTTGTGTGTTGTCATGTGTTGTTACCTGGGCGATAGACGTCTGAGGGTTGAGAACTAGGTTGCGAAACGTTCTCTTGAGAACCCATCTGAACTGGGTCAGGAAGCCGGTGTTGTAGGTGATGGTTCTGGTTCTGGAGGAAGCAGAGGTGCTCGTCTGTTTACCCTGAATGATCCTCTCTGAGACACACACACACACACACACACACACACACACACACACACACACACAAACAGACGTGTTAACAGGCGGTTTGAGTTGAGCTTTTAAACCTGTGTCTGACTCTGAATGTGTTGTACGAATGTGTTGTGTGAATGTGTTGTATGAATGTGTTGTATGAATGTGTTGTACGTATGTGTTGTATGAATGTGTTGTGTGAATGTGTTGTATGAATGTGTTGTATGAATGTGTTGTACGAATGTGTTGTACGAATGTGTTGTATGAATGTGTTGTATGAATGTGTTGTACGAATGTGTTGTATGAATGTGTTGTACAAACCCAGCTCGGCTCTGGTCTCTTTATAATATTGACACTTCCTGTACTCCTCCACCAGTTTGTCCTCGATTCCTCGCCTGGACAGGGTCATCGACTCTGGATCTGGATCTGGACAAAGACACAACTTATCCAATGTGAAAAGAAGAAAACTGGATGTTTCTGCACAACTAGTACTTTTACTTTGAAATATTTTTAACCTTGTTGTTTTACAACTTTTACTTCAACAAGTAATTTGAATATTTCTTCCTTATTGGTCGCCGTTGGAGCAAACCTGCGTCCAAGTTGTTGCTGATGGCCACGGTCGCGTCTCCGTTGATGACGTCGAGGAAAAAGTCGGCTGGGTTGTTGTGGGGCTCACAGGTGTATCCTGGGAAACGGCGTTCCAAAGCAAATAATTAGCATTCCATTCGCACCATGTGGTGTCAAAGTTGATTGACGTTAGGTTCCTACCAATGTCTGAGAAGTACTCCAGTGCGCTCTGTGCTGGTCCATGATAAACCTGCCAGTGCGAGATGAAGACATGACATGTAATGACGTGTGGACAATGAGACATTCACACTCATTGTCAGCAGAAGACGAGGTGATGAGGGGTGAGGTGTGAGAACCTGTTTTCCAGTGACCAGCAGGGTGAGGCTGTCGAACAGGCGGTAGATGGAGTATCGTGGCTGGTGGATGGAGAGGATGATGGTGCGACCGTGATTTGCCATCCTGAAGAAACAGATAATGATGTGTCATTGACCTTTGAACCAAATGTCCAAATGTTTTACACTCCATTCATGTGTGTGTGAATGGGTGCGTGCGTGTGTGTGTTTACCTCTTGAGCAGCAGCAGCACAGAGTTGGCGGTGCTGGCGTCCAGGCCTGTGGTGGGTTCGTCCAGGAAAAGGACGGAGGGGTCGATGATCAACTCCATGCCGATGTTTGTCCTCTTCCTCTCACCACCGGAGATCCCACGAATAAGCTGCGTGCCCACCTGAACACACACACACACACACACACACACACACACACACACACACACACACACAAAGCTATTGTATTGAACTTTTTTGAACAACAATGTCTTTGTTTCTTTTCTTGCTACAGACTCTTCATTTCTTTTTTTTTTTCTTTTTTTCTCCTCCTCCTCCTCCTTCTCACCCTGGAGTCGGCCACTCGGCTCAGTCCCAGCTCCTTGATCAGGTTGTTGACTTTCTGCTCCTTCTCCTCAGGTGTGACGCTTGGTGGGAGACGCAGCGCCGCGGAGAAGCTGAAGTTCTCTCTGACGGTCAGAGTCCCCATCACCACGTCATCCTGTGGACCAGAAACAACCACAGCCTGAAGCATCGAAACATCTGAGGAGATTTTATCATCGATGTGACTGAAGCAGGCTCCTCTGGTTCTGATCAGACTCTTGTCCCGGGGTCAACGCTCGACTCGCCCACCTGCACCACGTATCCCGACAGACACTTGAAGTTTGGAGGCTGAGGAGCTCCGTCAATCAGGACTTCTCCTGACAGGCCCGCTGGGTCCTTCCTGGCTGCCAGGACGTCCAGGAACCTGAAGGACAATGAAGGTTTACTCAGAATCCTGTCTGTAAACGACGACGATCAGTGATTTTCATCCATCTGTCTAACCCGACTGCAGCATTTGTGACACTCACGATGACTTTCCGCTTCCTGTCGCTCCCATGATGGCGTTCAGCCCCGGCTTCAGGATCCCACTGAGAGAAAAACATGTAAATGAACGACATGATCTCATTAACGATATTCACGTTATTCTGGCAGGAGTCAGGCCAGTAGATCCCTGTGTTCTTAATGCTAAGCTAAGCTAAGCTAAGCTAAGCCTACATCATCTCTTACTGTTCATCTTTCTTTCTTGCAGCAATTTCAGTTTTACTTCTGTTTCTCTCTGGCGACTGTTTCTGCGTTTAAGGAAATGAAAACACAGATTTTTTCTTTTTGTTCCTCGTTTGGTGTTTTTTTTTTGCTGAGTCATCATCGGTTCATATTCAGCCATTTCATCATGAAATACACAACAGTCATCTGTTTCAACACTGCAACCGTGACGCGGCGGTTTCAGACAATGTTGTCTTTGTTTGTCTTTCCTTCATATCAGCTGAGATTTATTTCACTTTCAGACACATACGTCCACATCAGTGTATATGGAGGGGGGGGGGGGCAGTGGGTCCTTGATGTCATTGTGGCCCCGTCAGACTGATTACTGTGAGATTGTGTTGGAGCCTGAACACACACTCTGTTGTTTCTGTGCTCTGTTGCTGTTTGTACAGTTGTGTGATGGTGTAAAAGATAAAAGCTGGGATAAACAGGAAGTGAAAAACAGTGCAATGGAGTCCATTTAAAGTGCTGTAGCTCGTGAGGCGCTTATGCTAATGCTAATGAGGTTCCAAAGTGAAATGCTTTGCAGCAGCTCTCGTGTGTGTGTGTGTGTGTGTGTGTGTGTGTGTGTGTGTGTGTATCTGAATCTTGGGCGGATTTGCTTGAAGGGAATTCCATTGAATTTGGAATCAACGAGCAGAGAAGGACTGATAGTTAGAAAAGTGAAGGAAAAGGCCACAGAGCAGGAAGCTGATTGTCTGATCACTCATCAGCTGATCCACATTGACCTTTGAACCTTCCGATTCAGAACCACATGTGTATGAAACAATGTCTCTGACTGAATCAACCTTCATCTCGGTCAATGATTACTACACAGTAAACGAGCAGAGATACCACCGACTATAAAAACTGAGCACATGCAAACACACATGCTGCACTTTGACCCACTGCTTTACAACGTTCACACATAATCACAGACTTTGGTTAATGTTGTAACAGAGTAAAAAAAAAAAAAACAACAACTCAGCAATCAAATCAACTGTAAAATCTAATCTAATCTAATCTAATCTAATCTAATCTAATCTAATCTATAATATAATATAATATAATATAATATAATATAATATAATATAATATAATATAATATAATGTAATGTAATGTTATATAATATAATACGTCTGATCTCCCTCAGTCTCAGCTGTTTCAGAGGAATGGAGTCAGTTCAGCTTCCTGTGTCAGTTTGTTGCTTTAAGCTCATTGTGTCATTGTGTCTGGGATCTGACAAAGCAAACTTCCTTCCTCTCCCTTCACTTTGTGTGTGTGTGTGTGTGTGTGTGTGTGTGTGTGTGTGTGTGTGTGTGTGTGTGTGTGTGTGTGTGTGTGTGAGAG
>JAFBJQ010001022.1:87659-95274 GCA_016785345.1 Trinectes maculatus
ATTAGTTTATAGTATTTGCTGTCAGTGATGGCGCCTCATGGAAGAGAAATGTCACAAGACCATTTCTTTACACAGGACAGGTGAAGGCTACAAGAAGATCAGCAAAGCTTCACTTTACTGATCAGTCAGAACAGTGTAGCAAAAGTAATCCAAAAAAAAGGAGCGTCTTCTGATGAGAGGAGTCAACGAAGATCTCCAGGCAGCTTCACTGCAGTTAGCCAAAGAGGTAGAAAGCCAAAGAAGGGTGATTGTTTCCCATGACACAATATGGCGTACACTGCAGAGGAATGGCATGCATGGGTGTCGTCCACGAGGGAAGCCTCTCCTGAAGCCCCTCCTGAAGCCTCTCCTGAAGCCCATGCACAGAAAAGTCCACCTAGGCTTTGCCAGGGCCCATGCTGAAAAAGTTGAAGCCTACTGGGACTCAGTACTGTGGAGTGACGAAACCAAAATAAATCTTTTTGGAAGTATATACACAGTATACATACAGTATATACACAGTATACATACAGTATATACACAGTATACATACAGTATATACACAGTATACATACAGTATATACACCGTACACACATATACACAGTATACATATATATATATATACGCACACGCACACACACACGCACACACACACACACATATACATGTATATACATATATACAGTGCTCAGCATAAATGTTGAGTACAACCCAACAGATTTGTCAGAAAATCGTTAATTTCCTTCCAGGATCAACGTTTTCTCTGGGATACTGCAGAGCAAAATACTCCCACAGTGCTGGGCCACTGACTGCAAACAAGAATTGTGAAATTGCACACAAAAATGTAATTTTCTTAACAATTTTTTTATTCAGTAGACACGTTCCCAGCAGACAGTTGATCATCAAAGGGCGTTTGTTAACGTGGAAACCCTTTGCCATTCCATGCTGTCAGTGATGGCGCCTCATGGAAGAGAAATGTCACAAGACCATTTCTTTACACAGGACAGGTGAAGGCTACAAGAAGATCAGCAAAGCTTCACTTTACTTATCAGTCAGAACAGTGTAGCAAAAGTGATCCAAACATTTAAAACCGATGCACAGAGACGTCCAGGCCGTCCACAGACGTTAACACCAGGACAGGAGCGTCTTCTGAGACGAGTCAACGAAGATCTCCAGGCAGTTAGCCAAAGAAGGGTGATTGTTTCCCATGACACAACATGGCGTACACTGCAGAGGAATGGCATGCATGGGTGTCGTCCACGAAGGAAGCCTCTCCTGAAGCCTCTCCTGAAGCCTCTCCTGAAGCCTCTCCTGAAGCCTCTCCTGAAGCCTCTCCTGAAGCCCATGCACAGAAAAGCCCACCTAGGCTTAGCCAGGGCCCATGCTGAAAAAGATGAAGACTACTGGGACTCAGTACTGTGGAGTGACGAAACCAAAATAAATCTTTTTGGAAATGATGGCTTCAAAACTGTTTGGCGTGGCAAAGGTGAGGAGTACAAAGAAAAGTGCACGGTGCCCACAGTGGAATATGGTGGTGGCAGTGTTCTCATGTGGGGCTGCATGAGTGCTGCTGGTGTCGCAGAGCTGCAGGTCATTGATGGTATCATGAATTCACAGATGCACTGTTCCATATTAAAAGAGAAGATGCTACCATCACTCCGTGCCCTTGGTCATTGTCAACATGACAATGATCCAAAAAAAACTTTCTGCTGTCATTAAAAAGCATGGTGGTCATACAAAATACTAGATTTAGTCGTTTTTGTTGTGGGGTGTATTCATTTTTGCTTCGACTAATTTGAATAAAAGTGAAGATTTTGTCATCTGTGTTATATTATTAACCTTAACCTTACTTTCATGTTACAAACTTAAGAAATGTTCTATGAAACTAAGTTTTGTCAAAACTTTGGAAATGGTTCTTTTGTTCAATGAGATATTGATTAAAATTTTACTTTTCAAACAGGGTGTACTCATTTCTGCTGAGCACTGTATATATACACATATACATATACAGGACAATAATCATAAAACAACTCAAATCACATGTCTTATTTTGTATAATCAGCTTCCTGTCTGTGTCTAACGTTCATTTCTCTACTATGTTGTTTATTGGTGTCAAGTCTGTGTCGCTTTATCGCCAGGCGACAGCAGTGATCAAACATCTCATAACAGGACACTCACCGCCAGTCACACGGTTTACAAGGTCAGGTTGTGTGTGTGTGTCTCGTACTTTTAGCATCACCTTGTGGTCACATGAAGAAATTCCAGAAATCTTAGTCCTTTCTATATTTAAACATGGAGATGGGGGTGGGGGGGTGTTGAAGGAAACTCCTCTGGTGCTATTGGACATCTGAGCAGGAGGAACGTTCCACCACAGATTGTGAGGTCATGGTCTGATGTGACGCTGATCAAAGCTCATGTAACAGAATAACTAAGGGTCAAAGGTCACAGTCCTTTTGTCCCGGGAACAGGAAACGCTCATGTTTGCGGCTGTTTGTGTTGGAGACAAACAAAAGTTCCCACTTTTTTCGCAGGCTTTTATTTTGAAGTGTTGATTTATGTGAGACAATCAGGTCTCGTCTCCTGCGTCTCCGTCTCCTTCTTGGTTTGTGATGTTTTTGAAAGGTGTGAGGGCTCAGTGTGCGTCGTCTACGCCCATCTGCCACTGGAGGCGAAGTTCCTGCTCACACTGTACACGCTGCTGGAGCTCTGATGTTTCCCCCAGGCGCCAAATGGGACGATGACGACGGTGGCGTTGTCCTCGGAGCCGTACTGCAGCGCCTTTACAACACAGAGCATCAGTCAGTCCTTCACCTACAGGTCACTTACTCACCTCCAGTCAGCAGCGACTCTCTGCCCACCTGCTGCGTGATGACGTCTGCTGCCTCTGTGGCGTCTTGGCACTGGCTGATGACATCACAGACCTCCTGGTCACTCAGCAGGAAGTTGATGCCGTCTGTGGTCAGAGTGAGGAAGGAGTCGTTGGCGTGTTGGAGCTAAGGAGACAAACAGGAAGAATCAGTCACATTTTAGGGAAACAAGGCTCCAGTCTCATCTGCACGATGATGTCGCCGTTAAGTTGACCTTTGACCTTATGGGGAAAAAAATCTCTTTTGTCCTGCCGAGATTAACATTTTCCTATTTAAAGTACATTTTGATTCCTGGCCACAAACATGTTCCTGTGAAGTCACTGTGACCTTTAACCTTTGATCCCCAATAACCAATTAGTCCAAGTCAATCAGCGTTTGAAAAGATGGACCCTATAAAAACTGGATGAGGCTTGTACCACCTCATCATTCATCATCACAGCCGAGGCCGACGAGCGCTCACAGTCACTCGCCGCGTGTCCGGCTCGGCGATGACGCCGCTGCCTTTCAGGTGGAAGTCGCCGATGCTGCGAGTCATGGCGAGCCGCCCGTTAACGTTGGCCTGGCCCACGCTGTTCCACGTCACGAAGCCACCGAACCTCTGGATCCTGAACACAAACACAGAGCGTCTGTTACTGCGTGGCCCCCAAAGGTCACGCAGTTATGTAACAGCAGATCTGCAGCGATGGAGCAGACGTCACGACCCTGTGGGGACTATTTATACACACTGACCCGAACAGCTGACCCGAACAGCTGACCCAAACAGCTGCTGCAGGGAAACCCGAACCCAGCAGCACAGCACCAGTGTGTGGGATAAGTAGGTCAGTGAGAAGGGTTAGCGGTTGGTGTGCTGGTTTCAGCCACCGCCGCCGCCGCCGTCCTCCACGTTCACCTGTTTGTCACTGTTCTTCCTCACTCTCTGCAAAACCGCCGAGCTGACAAACACCTTTCTTTGTTTTGTTTTTTAGTGGTCATCATATAAACGCCAATCAGTGCAGCTAATTAAATGTTGAAGCTAGGATAAATCAAACCAGAGCGAGAGAGAGAGAGAGAGAGAGAGAGAGTGTACCGGTGTCTCTCGTCCTTGCGGTCAGGGGTGTGGTCCTTGGTGAGTTTGTGTGCTTTTCCCTTCCTGCACAACATTGCCCTGCTGTCACCGACGCTACCAACCACCAGCTCCACACCGTCACGTAGCATAGCAACCGTTGCCGTGGTGCCAGCTGTCAGGAAGGAGGCTGTGGTGAAGAGAAGGATGATTTACTGTATAAACCTTGTAGGATCACAGATGTTGTTGATCTTCCTGCTGCTGCCCACGTTTCATTCTCACCCCACCTTCCCCTCTCCGAGTGATCCCTCTGTGCTTTTGTGGATCTCACCTTTGTTGAAGTAGCTCAGGTGTGTGTGCAGAGCCTTGTCGGCATTTAAAAATGCTTTCTTCAAAACCTTCTCCAGATCATCGTCCTCCTCCAAAGCATCTCTGCACAAAGTGATCAACAATAAAACACGACAACAAATCTTTGACGACATTGAATGTGTTGTGAAAAACCAGGCCGATCGATCCAGACCTGATAAATTTCTCCATGAAGGTGTAGCAGTAGTCAGCGGCGTGTGGACCGCCATGACCATCAAACACAGCAAAGTACAGCAAGTTGTCATGGATACGGGCAACGCGGAGACGATCCTCGTTCTGTTTCCTGAGGCCTAGAACAGACGCGCTGCCAACCCAGGACAGACTGACCTGGGAGGAGATCTGCTGGTTGGTTATTTTCTTCTTCTTTCTTTTATATGCCATCCGTCCATCCATCCATCCATCCATCCACCCATCCACCCATCCATCCATCCACCCATCCATCCATCCATCCATCCATCCATCCATCCAGCCATTCATCCATCCATCCATCCACCCATCCACCCATCCATCCATCCACCCATCCATCCATCCATCCATCCATCCATCCATCCATCCAGCCATTCATCCATCCATCCATCCATCCATCCATCCATCCATCCATCCATCCAGCTATTCCACCTCTTAGTTACCTTTGGAATTGGTTTTCCATATCTGATGCTGGAGGGCAGCAGCACTGGTTCCTCTATCCTCTTGTCCCAGATACCTAATGATTCCCAGATCAGCGGTTGGCTGCTGCTGTCACGGACCAAATGGACTGAGCCGCTGGCTCGTCGCACGCCCACCACTCCCAGCAGAGCCCCGCCCACCTGCAGACGGAGGATTCAGTCAACTAAACAGGATCGATGACAAACGAGTCAAAGCAGTTCAAATGACAGTTACAAAGTTTCTGTGAAAGACCCATGTGGTCCAGTGTTTTGTCAGCTGGGTTCTGATGACATCACCATGGATGAAAAAGATGAACTGACAATGATTGATTAACAGATGTTGTCAGTGCGATGTTTTTTTCCCTTCAGTATTTGTGGTGTGGAATAAGAGAAGACGTCCTGTGAGGGAGACGTCCTCTGAGTCCACACAGAGACCACCCACCCGTCCTGAGGCTGCAGACGTCTCTGGTGAGGACAGTTTGGTGAGGGAGCTTGGTCTGGTGATGGTGCAGCGACGCAGCAGATTGAGCAGCACTGACGAGGACATGGCTCCTGTCTCCTACAGCTGATAGACGACAACAACATGAGTTTCAGTCAAAACAACAAACCCCTGAACTGACTGTGACAGGAGGGAGCAGGGAACAGCTGCAGTGAACCAGCCAATCACGTTCCAGAGATTCCCATAATAACCTTTACACGCACACGTCCCACACTCAGGTCGTGTGTGTGTGTGTGTGTGTGTGTGTGTGTGTGTGTGTGTGTGTGTGTGTGTGTGTGTGTGACAGTCATGATAAACAGCTGCAGGGTTAAATAGAAATCAGTGTCAACTTAACAACAGCAAAGTATGAAAACATTTCTCTACAACTATTATAACTATATTTGTATAATTATATAAATCATACTAATGTGATGATATATATATATATATATGTGTGTGTGTGTGTGTGTGTGTGTGTGTGTGTGTGTGTGTGTGTGTGTGTGTGTATACATAAATTAATACATGCAATAAACTGTTGTCACTGTAAGTGACAGAAATCAGGAGCCAAAATGGCGGCGACAAAACTCACCTTTTTCCGTGTTATTTTCCCGCCTGTCTCCGTGACCACAGGTGTCCTCAGTGCCTCCGGCGCGCGCGCTCCCTGCTGCAGATTGATATCTGTTGGTGGGCGTGTCAACTGAACCAGACCCGTCCAATCAAAAGGGGGGTCGCTGACGTCATCCCCGAACGCCCTGGAGAAGGTGTGGTTTTGGCACCATGCCCAATCACAGCAGTGGTATGTCCCCATTACTATTATTATTATTATTATTATTATTATTATTATTATTATTATTTTTATTATTATTATTATCGTCAGTATTAGTATTATTATTAGTTGTTGTTGTTAGTGGTAGTTATAATAGTTGTGGAAATAGTGTTGTTGTTGTAGTTGTTGTTAGTGGTAGTTATAGTAGTAGTGTTGTTGTTGTTGTTGTTGTTGTTGTTGTTGTTGTTGTTGTTGTTGTTATATTATTATTATTATCAGTATTAGTATTATTATTATTGTTGTTGTTGTTGTTGTTATATTATTATTATTATCAGTATTAGTATTATTATTATTAGTTGTTGTTGTTAGTGGTAGTTATAATAGTAGTAGTAGTAGTAGTAGTAGTGTTGTTGTTGTAGTTGTTTTTAGTGGTGGTTATAGTAGTAGTAGTGTTGTTGTTGTTGTTGATGTTGTACTTCCAACCACTGGTTATAAATTAGTTGATAGATTCAGGTTATTGATATAAAATACAACATTGTTTTGTATAATAAACTAAATTAATGTGCTGGAGATTTACAGTACACTCACTGTTTACTGTGATGTTAGAGCTCCCTCTACAGAGCAATCAGTGACAATCCACACACAGCAGCTACAATAGTCGATTTAATGGCTGTGCGATTATATCTGTGTTGTGTGATATTATGTTATATATATATATCTTATATGCTGAATATATTTGTGACAGTGTGATTTTTTTCAGTTCTGTGTTCTCTCTCATGTTTAGAGGCCATTAATGTATCATCATTAATGTATCATCATTAATGTATCATTGTCTCATTTGTTAAAAAAAAATATTTTTTAAATGTTTAGAATGTTGTGTTTTTGTGAAAAACAATTTAAACTTAAAATGTATAAATCTATAAACCGTTGTGTTCCATTTTCTGTGGATGTGAATGAAACATGGCCGAGAGGTTGTGTTGTTAACGTGCATGTGACTTTAATGGAGCTGAATTAATCAGAGAGACAATGCAGGTCTCCATCAACAACATGGCTCCACCACAGATGGAGGTGGAGGAGGAGTTTGGAGAGAGGGTGGAGGTGGAGGAGGAAACAAACATAACGTGACCTGAAAACATGACAACATGAGAGGCAACAAAATAATACAACGGAGATTAAAACATTTAAAACATTGAAACATAACTTGGCATTTGATAAAATGTTACGTGCAAATAATACGTTAATTCTGAAAAATGGTGTGCTCATGTTTGCTGCCCCCTATTAGTAGGATCATGCTACTGTAGTAATTAAGTCTACTGACAGATGTGTAGTGGCCTAGAAGGAGATAAGGAAAGGAAACAACTGAAGGAAGTAAAGTTGGGTTCTTGACACTTTGCTGTATTGTGTAAAAACAGCGAAGTGAAGTGGATGAAACATTTAGCAGCGTGGATGTTGGAGAGCTGGTCGGTGTCGGT
>JAFBJQ010001022.1:102990-117990 GCA_016785345.1 Trinectes maculatus
GTGTGTGTGTATGTGTGTATTCAGATTTTTCAAAGTGACCTGAGGCTGCTTCTCCTTCCAGGCATCGACAGGCTGGACAGAGATCTGACTATCGGCCAGATGCAAGGTAACGCACTGACTCCATAACAACATCTGTGTTTCCTGCCACCTGACTGGGTTCTGTTTAACAGCTCTGGTGTATTAGTCTGTCAGTGAGTTCAATGCGGCGCCAACAGCAACACAAAGACACAAAATGCCACGCGTGGGCTCTGTGGAGAAAGCCTGGGAATAGCTGACATTCCTCTCACACTGGGTTTGTAACCGACTCCGAGGAAAAGGTGAAGGACGTCTTCAGTTGTCTCTGGGGACACAGAGTCCTCGAGGCAGCAGCTCCTCTCCAGAGACACCTGCTCCTGTCAGTCAACAGCCACTCTGCAAGTGACAGCCGCAGAGTGGCGCACAAAATGGCATCAAAGTGTGTGTGTGTGTGTGTGTGTGTGTGTGTGTGTGTGTGTGTGTGTGTGTGTGTGTGAGAGAGAGAGAGAGAGAGACAGACGCTCAGCATGCGCGCACCTGTCTTTATGTGTCACCAGGTAAATTCATGATGCAGGTGCTGCCCCCTTGTGGTCACGCAGTGCAAGAAGACAAACCAGACAAAGTAAGACAACACATCAGGTCAAACGCATCATGACGTAACCGGATGTAAACATGTCCTCCGCTTCATGTGGTAGCTAGCTGACGAGGGCCGAGGTTGAAAGACTCATTGGCTGTGTCCGAAATCGCCCCCTAACCCCTATATAGTGCACTCAATGTATCCCACAATTCACCGCGAAATGTAGTGTACATCCGATGGTCACTAACCGGACCAAGATATCCCATCATGCATTGCCAGAAATTCTCTGGGCTGCGCGGAAGTGAAAATAGCGGACGGACGGGAGGGAAATATACATAAATATTATAAAATATAACAAAATACGACAATAAAAAGTACAGGAAAGTAATCAAAAGCCTCCAATTTAATAAAAATGCAGTGGTAAACAAACAAGTATTTTGTGAGACGACAATAATGTGGTACGTTTTAATTGTGCGACAGCGATGACGTAATTACCGGCGCCGAGAGTAGTGTCCGAAAGATTTTTATGTTGAGCTCACTGTATAGTGCACTACATTTATTTCCCCTATGTAGGGAGTAGGGGTTAGGGGGCGATTTCGGACACAGCCATTGTGTGTGGTTGTGTCACTGTGTGATGGGTTTGTGTGTGGTTGTGTCACTGTGTGATGGGTTTGTGTGTAGGTGGCTGAGGCTGTCGCCGCCTTCCTGCTGAGACACAAGTTTGCTGAAGCCAGGAGAGAAAGCCGGAGGTAAAACGCTCACCAGATAAACACAATGATGATTTCTCCCCTTTACTGAAGACATGAAACTCATCGCTGTCCTGTCCCTGCAGCTCCAACTCGCTCTGATGAGACACCATGACCTCCGCAGGTGAGACTCCGCCCACCCTGCACTGCCCCCTGCTGGTACAGTCAACACTGTTGCACGAAAACGAAAAGTGGCAACCGTTCTGACAGTTGAATATTTGTTCCAGTCGGTTTCCTCTCTTCTCTGTACATTTAAGCTTTAACTCTTTGTGTCTGTGTTTGATTTCAGTCCGGCAGTAAAGAAGCTACAGATTCAGAGATGACGTCTTCTAACATCTCGTTCTTCATTGCATCTTTGACGTGAACCAGTAGCTGCAGAAACCTGAAGCTCCAACTCACTGTGAAACTGCGAACCACATCTGACCGACTGCTGCCGTTTACTTTTTATTCTCCGACTGATAAACGAATGTAAAGGCGACAACATGAACGTATCACATCACACACACTCACATATATATATATACACTGTATATATATGTGTGTGTGTGTGTCATATATATCTATACTGTACAGTATACATGTACAGTAGCCACATAGCAGCTGAGTAGTAGTTAGTGCACAGCTCCAGTCAGTGTCCATTGATAACTTCACCAGGCCTGGGCTATGTGCTGTTTATTTCAGTCTGTTTGTTGTAGCTGTTCTTGTCCTGTAGTAGTGCCTGTAGCGCCTCCCTGTGGGTGGCAGTTGGAGCAGGTGATGTGCTGGGTGGGAGGGGTCCTTCAGGATGTTGAGGGTTTTCCTGTGGCAGTGGGACCTGGACAGTTCCTGTAAGGAAGGGGGATCTTCTGAGCTGTGTGATGACCTTCTGGATCATTGTCTTTGTCTGGGTGGAGCAGCAGGCAGACCACACATGGAGCATCTGGAGAAGGACACCAGCAGCTCTTAGCCAGAGCGCTGTTGTTTTTTCCAGGCACCTCGGGAAGCGGAGTCGCTGCTGCGTCTTCTCGATCAGCGTAGGGGTGATGGTTTTCCAGGTGAGGTCATCATCCAGGTGCAAGTCTGAGACCCTCTTCACACAGTCCCCATTGATGATTATGGGCTGGGGGCCTGTTGGGGATGATTGTGTTAAATTGTGTTGTGTGGAGGGCCACGGCTGCGGCGTCCTTCGTTGATCTGTTGTTCTGTAATGTGAGTTTTGTCAATAAAATAAATGATCCTCTAATTCTCTCATCATGAAAATGGCTGATGTTTGTGTAGCATTAGCGCCCATTGGCTGACTGTGTTTGTTGCTTAGTATGTGGATCACAGTGATTTGTTATTGTGTTCTGTGTGCGTCTCCTCCGCTCAGACACACAAACACCACACAGGAATAAAAACAAACACTTGCGTTAAAACTTTATTTTAAATATTGTCCTGGATCAGAACACGTGCAACAACTGAAACACACACACAACATGGCATCGCACACCTTTGTATTTACATGTGTGTGTTTTGAATTTGCGTGCACACGACAAACGCACAAGACGCCACATCACACCGTGTTGTCATGGCAGCCGACACGTTGCCATGACAAAGGATGCGTTTGATCACCTCTCTCCTCCCGTCTCCCTGGAAGGATCTGAAAGTTCTGTCTTTCATGCTGATTTCCCTTTATTCATGTGCTGCTCTTCTCCTTCCATCTACAGCGACGATGATGAAACGCTCACGTAACACTGGCAGAAACAACGTGTTGCTGCTTTCACTGACACAAGACCATGAGGGGTGGATTTAAGGAACAGTAGTTATTATCACAGTGGGAAAAAAATATATATTTCAGTCACATTTCTCACTGCACCATGGAAAACATTTCCAACACAGATATCTACAGTAGCAGAAAAAAAACTGACGATGAAAAAGTAACAATTAGCACAAACACAGAGAGACGAGACCTTGTGAACCTTCCAGAGAAACAGTATTAAAGTGCATGAACGAATGAGAGAGAGAGGGAGGAGGGCCAGAGAAGGTCAGGGGTCATTACTGGCAGTGACATCAGGGTCCAGGTTTGAACATTGTCATGGTCAGTGTCAGGTTCCATGTTCTACTGGCTGATGTACAGAGTCACGTGAAGCTTTATCCTCAGGTCAAGGCCACAACAGTCAGATTAGAAAAAAAAAACAGGTCTATCGCTTATGAAAATCGTTATAAATTAGGACTAATTATTACAAGTTCTGTCCTTATTTACCAATTCTAACATAACATACCTCAGAGACGAGACGCTGTAGCGGTATCTGTATCTTGTATTTAGAATAATGTCCCATATTAATGGAGACCTACTTAAATGACCTTAATTATAAAATTGAGCATCGCCCTGATGATAAAATTAAAGGCTCTTGTGTAAAGTAGAAACATGAAAAGTCCTCTCCCAGGCTTCCAGTGTTTATTTTGTCCACTGTAGGTAACCGTGGAAACATGGGCCACTGTATCTAGTGATTTAAATATCAAGGCTGTGTCCTAGAAACTACCGGAACAAAGAACATGAACCACCACAGTGTCAGACACCAGGCCAATGTGTCAGTCATTGAAACATACCCACAATGCCACTGCAGCGTCAGTCTGAACAGGCAGAACAAACATGGCTGACACCAGTTCACTCGCAGCTGTGACGACAGAAATAAAGTCACATGGGAAGAAACACGAATAGAAACCGTTTCAAGCTTCCAACACAAATGAGAAGATTTTAATTCAACCAATGTTCACTGACAAACGGGCCAGGACGGAAAATACACAATCATTTTCCTCTTATATTACAACAAATAAGCTCCACTACTTCACCAGTGTTCAGATGAACGACTGTTTCCTGTATCTATGACAACTGGCTGAAATCAGACGGGAGATAACGGGAGCGCCGAAGCCCCGGAAGCAAAGTAGAAGAACGAAGATGAAGAATGAGAGTCTGTACGTTTCAGAGTCCAAAAATCTGTATATGCAGTTAAATGATCAAAGCTCCACGGTAACACCTACAGCGTGATGGCTGTTGTGTGTTGTGACAGTTGTACAGATTTCAGATGTTGTAATTACAATGTGTAAACTGGTCAGTTTGTTTTCTTCAGACTCTGGGAGGGAAAAAACTCGACACTCTAGTTTTGTTAGTCTCAGGTAACGACGGCCGTCATCAGGTGTTTATGGAGAATTCTACAGGAGCTCCGATCAGATCATCCTGGTCCTGTAGGTCCCACCCAGCAGAAAACTCCATCAGACTGAGAATCAGAATCATCAGGCGACGACAGGACGGAGGGGAATCGACCTTTGCTGCTGGGTCCAGTACAAAAATAAACGTCTCCTCTGGTATCAAAATAGACGACAGTCCTCTTTCTCTCTCCGGTTCAGGAAGTTCATGGTGACGGCGACACCACCACACCAACAGACACTCTGCTCACGGGTTTGGGAAACTTACAGCGACACACTCGTGAAATATAGGTTTTATATTGACATGACTGGCTCCAGGATGAACCGCCCTGCCTACAGCGGAGGGGGCGGGTCCAGGATGAACCGCCCTCGCTACAGCGGAGGGGGCGGGTCCTACAGCTTTGAACAGATGTCTGACTCGCAAAACTGGGAATTTTTGTTTCTTCCTCCGGTGATGACTTTGCGACATGAAATGGCAGCTAACAGGTTTTGTGTTGAAGAGACCTCAGAGGTTCAGAGAAGGTCAGAGAAAGGATCCCTGACCAGCGAGGAAGAGATCTATTCCTTGATTGTCAGGGTTAAAGGTTAAACTGTCTTTAAACAACAGAACGAGGACAGGATCACATGATCCAACAGACGAGCAGATACATGAGAAACAACGCAACAAAGCAGCACCGCTGACAGGATTCCTGCAAATCCATTTAACAGGAAGTTTACAGGACGCGAACCGATGGTTCCAGAAAACATGAGAGAAGATGGAAGACCGATGGACTCCCTCTAGATTCAAGTCCAGCTTTGAGCTGGCGAACTATGACCAGTGACGGATCGATTGGCACTTTGACGTGCACCGGGAAGGGACCCGATCCGTCTTTCATCTGCCTCTCGGACAAATGATTCCCACAACGTCAGAGTCAGTGTCGTGATTTTCAGACGTACACGGGAATTCTGTTTGGAGCAAAACCAAAATCTCTGTCACTTTACAGATTCATAGAAATGTACAGACTGGGAAAACAAACTGAACACTGGGTGTCGCTGCTGTAACGACAGATCTAACACTGCCACGGTGGAACCGCCATTTCTGCAAAACGCTAAATGTACTGCTCTGAGCAGCGGCTGTGAACTTTCAAAATAAGAGTCACCTGGTTCGACAAATCATAATGAGATACATTAATCAAAAGATTAACACATCCAATCATTCATTGACCAGGAGAGTGTGTGAACGGCCCTGATTCTGCCTCACTGTCCACTGTTCTGCCTCTGGACCTGGAAAAAAAACAGGACGAGAGCGCCCCCTATTGAAATGGAACGGATAGAAATATGCATGTAAATCTAGATTCCTATCCTGGATCACTTTCACATACTTTAAACATGTTTGGAGTTTGTATGCATTTGTCATGGTTTCGCTGGATTTTTCTTCTGGCAGCTGGATTCATCTGGTTCATCCCTCAAGCCAAGTCTGATCCTCCTCCTCCTTCATTTATCGTGAGTCTAACTCTGTCTCCCGGGATTTGTTTCGCTCACCAGTTTGAATCCTACCTGACGAATGTACAGAGATGTTTCGCAATCATGGAAATGAAGGACTCAAATCTGTTTGTAGAAACAGCATGAAGAGCGGTACAGGTGGTCTGACCGAGACAGCAGACCGGTTGAATGAGTTCTGTCCCAGTTAAACCGTGGAAACACCTACATTAGTTCCAACAAGGGCCCAGACCAGTTGGTTTGGTTCAATAAGTTCGCGTCCAAAGAGAAAAAAAACCAGCCAAACCATGGTGCTGCTTCTGGGTGGCCACATTGAACCAGTCCAAACCAGGCCACTGGCCATGCACGGGCCACATGTATTCAAGTCCAGTCACATTTGGTGCAGATCTGGTTTCAGTCAGGTTGTTTCTGGCCCAACAAGGTCCTCTTCAAAATCAATCCTGGGGTTTTTCCCAGGTCCCGGTTTGGTTCGGTTGAGTTCCTCTCAGGATTTGTCCCCCAGCTGAGACTGCTCCATTAACCCCTCCTCATCCGACAGGCCCGTTTCCACAGCGATGACCAGTGATGCCACAGAGGCGCTGCTCGCCATTGGCTGATGCTCACCTGTAAAGAAGGAAGGCTGTCATGTACCAGAAACACCACTGGGTGTCAGTATAAAACAGCCTGGCAGTTATGTGAGTTACCTGTGTGTGTGTCTGTGGTGGCCGTCACTGGGCTGTCTCGCAGAGTGTCAGGGTCCTGGTAGTCCTGTGGGAGTCCAACCCGTCGCACCCCGGGGTCCAGCACCACAGAGGAGCCGCCCTCGCTCAGTGTGCCGTCACTGGACGCTCCGGAAACCACAGCCTCCAGGGCCAGGGCCCCGACTGCTCCAATCCCACCCACGCCAACCCCACCCATTCCGCCAAGTGCCAGGTCGTAGTCCAACGGCAGGTCGTCCAGACAATCTGCATTCAGCTGCAGCGGAGAGTGAGAGGACGGGACGCGTGTCAACCAAACAGACAGAACGTGAAAGAGAAACTAAAGAAGCTGATTTCTAAAGTTCAAAGGTCAACCATTTTCAAAAAAAAGTCACACGAAACATCGGTCACAGTAGTTTCTTACAGACAGAGTGTGGGGACTCACCGTGATGCCCAGGGCCTTCAGGATGTTCATCTTGCACATGGGACACGTGCGGTGGTCGAGCAGCCACGGATCCACACAGCTCTTATGGAACAAATGTCTGCACGGGAGAAAAGGAGGTTACTGCTGCTGCGCAGGAGGAAAAACCCTGGAAGGGAATCTAATTCACAGCTGCTTCTAGTTTGTGCAGTTACACAACGCAGCGAAGAATCCGGATAAACACGCTTTTCTGTTTTTTCTTCCCCCCACATTTCATTGTCTCATCCAAAACCAGGAAAACAAACGAACGCCATGTTCCACAGAATCCCAGATGACTGTTCTTCATCAGAAGAAGCTGTGTGTCATCAGAGATCTGTGTCGCTGTGTTAAACTGTGTTAAACGACTTTTAAAATATCTTTTTTATCGTCACAATAATTCTGTGTGCTGGAGAAACAGAAGCACTGAGAGCTGGATCATAGCTGGAGATCCGTCTGTTTCACTATGTGGACGTTTGTCTGCAAAGATGATGAAACGCGTTTTTACCCGCAGGGCAGAATGCGGACCACGTCGTTGGCCTTGTAGCCCTCGATACACACGGCGCAGTTGTCAAAGTCGGCCTCCGTCTCCTGGTCGCCCTTCCTGATGGTGCGAACCTGCAGCTTACTGATGGCCTTCTTGGCTGCATCGCCAAGGCGACGCTGTTAAAAGAGGTGGAGACTTAGATCACTCCCTCATGTCAGTGGGCGAGACAGTTGTGTTTTTGTATTGTGTACTTGGCTGCTCCTATGAATAACCAGCGGCGCACTGTGTACCTGGTTCCTGTCTCGGGCGTTGGCGTATCGGAACCTCTGGATGTAGTAGAAGACGAGCCAGGCGAGGGAGATGATCATCAGCACGATGAAGGAGATGGAGACAAACACCACTGACGTTCTGCTGACGTACTTCTGCAGGTTCCTTGTCCCGATGGTGATCGTCATGGTGACTGTGATGTTGCGCTCCAGCAGTAACGCCACCTCGCGACCTTTAGGCTCTGGGATCATGATGGCCACCACCTCACCTGTACCTGAGGAAGGTGAAACACACAGGAAATAACGAGACTGACAGAAATCCTTCGTCAACTGTTGCTCCTTGTCACTATGACAACCAACTCCTCACCGACTCAGAAGAAAACATCCCTACAATTACTGCGTGAACCCGACACAGCAGAGTGAGTGGACCTTGAACACATCATGTGACAGCACTGATGCTGGAACAGACCAGAGCTACAAACCCATCAGATGTTTGACCAAACAGACACGGATGAAAAAAACCTCAAAGTTGTTAGTGGAGCTGATTGTTGAACGTCACTTTAATATCTAATTCAATATTCAAACACTGATTCAGTTCAATACAGTGAAACTACCTGAATGTAGAGGAACACTGTGAAGTTGTATAATAACACAATAATAATAATAATACTCACAATAACACTGTGACAGTTTGTTGTTATTCTGTTGTTACTGTGACGTTTTATTGTTATTGGCTTGTTTGGTTGTCAACGCTCATGTGTGTTGTGTAGCCTGAGTGTTGTGCAGCCTGAGTCTTGTGTAGCCTGAATGCTGTATGGCCAGAGTGTTGTGTAGCCTGGGTGTTGTGTAGCCTGGGTGTTGTGTAGTCTGGGTGTTGTGTAGTCTGGGTGTTGTGTAGTCTGAGTGTTGTGTAGCCCGGGTGTTGTGTAGCTCAGGTGTTGTGTAGCTCAGGTGTTGTGTAGCTCGGGTGTTGTGTAGCCCGGGTGTTGTGTAGCCTGGGTGTTGTGTAGCCTGAGTGTTGTGTAGTCTGGGTGTTGTGTAGCCTGGGTGTTGTGTAGCCTGGGTGTTGTGTAGCCCGGGTGTTGTGTAGCCCGGGTGTTGTGTAGCTCGGGTGTTGTGTAGTCTGGGTGTTGTGTAGTCTGCGTGTTGTGTAGCCCGGGTGTTGTGTAGCCTGGGTGTTGTGTAGCCTGGGTGTTGTGTAGTCTGGGTGTTGTGTAGCCTGGGTGTTGTGTAGCCTGGGTGTTGTGTAGCCTGAGTGTTGTGTAGTCTGGGTGTTGTGTAGCCCGGGTGTTGTGTAGCCTGAGTCTTGTGTAGCCTGAATGCTGTATAGCCTGAGTGTTGTGTAGCCCGGGTGTTGTGTAGCCCGGGTGTTGTGGGTCTGCAGTGACCGGCTCCTCTCGGATCACACGCCGGGTCACAGTGTACCTGGATGGGGCATGGTGATGGTGTCGTTCGCGTTGGCGGAGCCCACGTTGTAGATGACCACAGCGGACGCGTTGTGAGCGGCAGCGTGGCGGATCTTATCCCGGTAGGTGCAGTTGCCCCGGGCGATGAGCGCGACCCAGGCCCCGGCCTGCGCCGGGACAGTGAAGCGGGTGCCCGGGTCGCAGGCCTGGCGGTCGTGCGGGGCCGCGGGCAGGACCAGCACCCCCCTGGCGTCCCGCTTGGGCGAGTGCTCCCCGTAGCGGCCGCACTCCGTCTTCTCCGTGCGGAGCTCCGAGGTGAGCGGGTCCACGTAGGTGATGTTGACGAAGGCGGTGTACCACTCCTCCCGCTCGGCCACGGTGAAGTCCAGACACAGCAGGTGGACGAAGCAGAAGGAGAGCAGCCAGGTGGAGAGAGCCAGGCTGCGGCAGGCCGCCACCAGAGAGCCCGGGGCCATGGCGACCCCGCCGGCGGACACACAACCGTCCGTCCGCCCGTCGCTCGGTCAGTGGATCCCGGTGGAGACGCCTACTCCACCATGCTAACCGGCTCTATCGAATCCGACTCGTTGACTCTGATCTCGGCTCCGTCTCGTTGTTTTGTTTCCGTGTTCTGTCCGTGTTGTCAGCCGCTCCCCTCCGCCCCGCTCCGGACACTCCGCAGCCCGTCAGCCGCCTCCATTTTCCCCCGACACCGACAACAACACAAAGACACCCCGGAACGTCCGGGCGCGCGCACGGGGCTCCGCGCGACACGGCTCGCGGACACGACGCGACCCAAGCTGGAGACCTCCCCCCGCTGCTCCGCTGCGTTAGTGGGCGACGGAACCGCCGCGACGGACGCTTCACACGGTTTGTTTTGACTGGGCCGAACCGTCAATCCACCGCGACGGAACACAACACACCGGCTCTTCAAATTAAAAGCTGACTTCACTGCCTCCAGAGGATATAACACGTTCCCTCACTAACTGTAGAAGTATAATCAGATTAACCCCGGAAAGAACTGATTATGATCGATACACGATAGAACGAAGGACTCGATACAAGCTCGTGACTTCAAATGTGGAATCGATACAATGTCTTTTATTATGAAGGCAGATCCATCTCATTTCCGTTATGAATTCGTCTCTGTCTGACTGGAAACGACTGAGTGCTAAAGTCGAGCAGCGCCCCGAGCGGACCGGAGGAAAAACGCAGTTCTAAATCAAACAAATCTGTCCTCTAAAATAATTCAGAATTAAACTGTGACGGAATTAATATAAATATGTAAAATATATATTTTTAAATAAATTTCGAGAAAATGACTGCTCTTTGTTACCGTCACTGACGTTAACTATATTTATTAAAGAGGTTTTTTTGAACATCTTTAAAATATAAGACGAGTTCCTCTTAAAACGTAAACATTGTGTGATGATGAGAGACACAGATCCACTCAATCTGATATTTGATATTTGAAAGAGTTTTTAATTTATGACAGAAGACATTTTAAAATCCAACACAATCGGGCGGCGGTGAACACACTGTCAGTGTGTGTCAGTGTGTGTCAGTGTGTGTCAGTGTGTGTCAGTGTGTGTCAGTGTGTGACGGTGTGTGTGTCCGTAGCTGCCGTCTGGAGGTCGGTACAGTCTGGGGAAGGTGAGGAGCTGGACGCTGCTGAAAGCAAACTTCCTGCTGCCCACGTTCTTCTGCACGTTCTCCATCCTGCAGCCGTCCCTGTGCGCACGCACACACACACACACACACACACACACACACACACCCACACACACACACACACACACATATAAGTGTTGTGCTGATGGGATGGTGGTTGTTGACGTAGCTCCTGTGGTTTGTGTGGTTGATCTCCTCTGTCTGATGATGTCTCACAGACTCAGTGGTTTCTGACCAGCAGTATGACCACACTTAGGATGAGCCAAAGAACCAGGAGGTGAGAGGTCACCAGCAGGAAGGCCACCGGGTACAGGTGGCGCCTGGGGGCCTCAGGGGCCTCAGGGGCCAAACGCAGCAGAACCTGGGAGCTGTGGATACCAGAGGGACGCTCCACAGGATCACACCCAGAGACAGTGATACCTGACTGGGCATAAGAACCCAGCATGTGAGTCCAGGACAGACGAGACCTGGAGCAGGAGGTGTGTGTGGGTGTGTGAACGATGGAGAAGAAAAGAAAAAGAAAGAAAAGAAAAGGAAGGATGGATGGAATGAATGAATGGATGGATGGATGGATGGTGACAGAGACGTGAGGAGAGAGAAAAACAACTTCAACTGAAAACGACTGATAACTGAAAACGTAGTGAAGGAAGCAGGAGAGGAGGAGGACAAGTGGACCACACACACACACACACACACACACACACACACACACCTCCTCATACAGTCCAGTGCAGTATTGAAGTGCTGGCGACTGAGTGTGTGTCTCTCTCGCAGTAACACACACTGCTCCAGTGTCACTGACATGGCTGTGCGGTCCTTTGCACTCTTACAGCTGGTCAGACGAACACCGCTCACCTGACGACACACCTACACACACACACACACACACACACACACACACAGGTTATGTTGTGAAAACTGTCCCAGGTTGTTGTGTGTTACACACTTGTGTATCTGCAGTGTCATGAAAACAGCGTCTCACCACAGCAGCCGTCCACAGAACCTTGACGTTCTTCCTCTTCCTGGCTGCTACGCTCTGCTCCAGAGACCACAGCAGCTCGGACAGTGACTGGACACAAGCTGGAGACACAGACAAGGGACAGCAGCAACACATCAAGACAGACAGACAGACAGACAGAGGGACAAACATACAGAGACAGACAGACAGAGGGACAGACAGACAGATAGAGACAGACAGACAGATGGACACACAGTCAGAGATGGACAGACAGACAGAGACAGACAGAGATGGACAGACAGACAGATAGAGACAAACATAGAGATGGACAGACAGACAGGCAGACAGACAGACTGTCTTACCCACATGAGGCAGCCTGTCTCTCAGTGTGTGACAGTAGACCTTCAGACGCTCACAGCTCTGATGATTCAGTCTGTCCTGCTGAGAACTGTCTCCAAATCTGAAACAACAGGAGACGTCACGTCCTCCAAACTATAAAACTGCAGAGTCATCACTTTAATGTCACTGTGCAGGTGTGTGTGTGTGTGTGTGTGTGTGTGTGTGTGTGTGTTCACCTCTCAGCCAGACTCTGCTGCTGGTTGATTCCGATGTTGAACAGAACAGGATGGACTTGAATCAAACACCCGTTTTTCAGTTCCCGTGGCAACGAGTCAAATGTCTCCGAGGTCAAGGGGATTTCGACAACAAACCTGCCCCTGGACAGACACACTGTGTTATTCTGTGTGTGTGTGTGTGTGTGTGTGTGTGTGTGTGTGTGGCGAGACTCCCACCAGGTTCCTCTGAGTGTTGGCAGCAGGTCGTCCTTTTGTTCTGTTTTAGCCTCAGTGACAGTGAACGCCACATGACTCAGATCGTCCACACCCACCTCCATGTCCTCCAGCATCCCCACCTCGTCCCCTGACGCACACACACACACGCACACACACACACACACACACGCACACACACGCACACACACAGAACATCCATGTACAGCCAGTTAATTGTGTGTGTGTGTGTGTGTGTGTGTGTGTGTGTGTGTGTGTGTGTGTGTGTGTGTGTGTGTGTGTGTGTGTGTGTGTGTGTGTGTGTACCGTAGGTGCTCAGCAGACTCTCAAACTGAGCCAGGACTCCGACAGAGTGAAGCTGCTGCAGGAAGTCGTGATCGTCCAGACCAGAGGACAACTTCAACATGAAGCCACACACCAGAGCTGACAGCTGAGACACAGACAGACAGACAGACAGACAGACAGACAGACAGACAGACAGATACAGACAGAGAGAGACAGATAGATACAGACAGACGGACAGATACAGACAGACACATACAGACAGACAGACAGATAGACAGACAGAGAGAGACAGACAGACAGACAGACAGATACAGACAGACATACGGACAGATACAGACAGACAGACAGATACAGACAGACAGACAGATACAGACAGACAGATACAGACAGACAGACAGACAGATACAGACAGACAGACAGAGACAGACAGACAGATACAGACAGACAGACAGATACAGACAGACAGAGAGAGAGACAGGGTGACGTTCAGACTGGTAAGTGTATATTGTCCCACTGGAGGAGCTGTCAGTGAAGTGCTCCTCACAGCGACACCTGGTGTCATGATGTGTAATAACACAGGTTCATCTCACCGCCTGGCTGAAGACGCCGTGGCGTCTCTGGATGACCTGTGCTGGCCCCAGCTCAACAGTCGGGCCCACCGCCCCCTGCAGGACTACGAAGGTCATGGCGGCTCGCGCCTTTGTCGCAGCCTCACGTACACAGTCCCTGAGAGTTACCACCAGAGGGAGCAGCTGCTCCTGCCAGGAGGACGCGGAGGAGAAGGTGGTAGGAGAATCTGCAGGGGACGGACATGTCCATAACCGAGCCATGTCACATGGGAGACACATGTAGACATGTCCTCTGACAGGAAGTCGACACGAGACCATGTCCCACCTGTGTTGCGAGCGTCCACTGTTGACTCTTGAGGCTCGTCCCCTCGTCCCTGCAGCCGATCCACCATGGCAACGATGCAGTTGAGGCTCTTGGCAACATTTGCCCACGTCCTGTCCTGAACGCACACACACACATACACACACACACATACACACACACACACACACACGCGCGCACACGTATGAAAACAATAGCAGTGTGACACTGTCTGAAACCCGCTGGCTCTCACAGGAAGTGTCCAACTTGCCCACTCCTCCTCGTCGTACTCTGCGTCCTGCTCTGCCTCCTGATTGGCTGCAGAGCTGCTGCACAGCAACCCGTTGCTGTGGGTGTGGCTGCTGCCACAGTGGACCAGGATCTGGTTGTGAACGTCCAACAAGGCGCTGGTCACCAGCTCATCTTTGAGTGCGTGAACAAACAGCTCTGTCTGGACGAAGGTGTCGAGACACGTTCAGGATGAGGTTCCTCAACAACTCAGTGTGTGACCCTATGACCCTGTGACCCTGTGTCCTCCTCAGTCAGACACACAGGTACCTGTGTTTGTCCTCACCTGTCGCGTCAAGTGGTCCAGCACCCGCTGCAGTCGAGCTGCGTTCATCTCCTCAGAGATGGAGAGAAGCTCCTCAGAGAGCCCGAAGACCAGAGGCTGCAGCTGGGCCACACTGCTCAGCAGCCTCCTGGCTCTGGAGAGCTCCTCCTGAGAGTACGACACCGAGCTGCAGAGAGACAGACAGACAGACAGACAGACAGACAGACAGAGAGACAGGGGGCGGAGGAGAGACATCTCATCTCATCTCATCTCAGAAAGTCACGTGTGCTCATCTACAGCAGCTTCAGAACACGAGGAAGCAGAGATGAGACAGACAGTTTACCCGTCTGCGTCGCGTGTGCGTTTGCTCATCAGTCTTTTCAGTCCGCCATGTTTGAAGGCCTGGTGGTGGTCGGCCGGAGCGCCGAACGTGATGACGTCATACCAGGCGCCTGAGACAGAGACGCTGTGGCGGTGAGAGAGGAGCCGCAGAGACAAGCGGGACATGATCAGAGTGTAAAGACAGAGGACGTGTGTACCGGTGCCGTCGGGGTCGGTGACCTCCATCCTCTGAGCGTGCAGGTTGGTGGGGACAAACTG
>JAFBJQ010001022.1:125490-130490 GCA_016785345.1 Trinectes maculatus
GGTTGGTGGATTTGTGTAATTCTGCCTTTTCACCACTAGACGGTGAAATTGTAGTGCACATTAAAATATAAGAGGACATAAGTTTTCACCCGTCAGAATCTTATTTTCTCATTTATATTAATGTACGCTCTGTCATTTTTTAATGTTTGTAACACATTTGAAACTAAACTTTGTTATTAAATTGATTTTTTTTTTAAATCTGTGAATTGAAACACCTCTAGAGGAGATGATGGAGGTGATGGAGGTGATGGAGGTGATGGAGGTGATGGAGGTGATGGAGAAGAGGATGGAGGTGTCTGAGCAGAGGGGACGTGTCCACATGGCGTCCTACACCACAGACGAAGAAACTCCTCCCCTGGTGAGACGCCTTTAAAGACTTATTAAAATGGTTCAACCTGTTTGATTAATTCACTCATATACATTAAGTAAACTCTCTACTGAAGGGTCATGTGATATTATCTGTCTGTCCATACTCACAGATTCATACTGTAGTTACAGTACATGTGTGTGTGTGTGCGTGTGTGTGTGCGTGGGCACATATGCTGTATGTGTATTTATACATAGCTCAGTGTGTATGATGGTGAGGGTCCTTACAAATACAGAAGTATACACGTGTGTGTCATTACCTCTCATCATCATCAGGTGACCATTTCCTGTCTCGAGCGCTCCAGTCACCTTTGACCTTGTGCCTCCTTTTCCGGCCACTGATCACAACAGGGAGTTATCGTCTCCGTGGCAACCGCACAACCTTTTGATCTGGTTTCTGATTGGCCGCTGTGGGCCCCTGTTCTCACGGCGATTCCCCTCAGCGTTGTCACAGTTGCTCTGACCCCTGACCTTCTACCTTTTCACTGTTGGCTAACGCTGACGTGCCTGTTACAGGAGCTGCCATGCAGCAGCCACCACTTTATCAGCAGCTCATATCTTCTGCTTTTTTTTTCTTTTTTTTTTTTTGCTTTTCAGGAAACCAACAGCAACTGCAACCACAGTGACGACAGTGTCACCTCCTATCCAGCAGAGAACACGCCTGAGGTTACCATGGAAACCGGGCGGAGCAACGGTAAAAAATGAATAGATTTGAATAGATTTGTTTTTCTTCCGTGTCAAAGCTGACCTTTGACCCTTATCTCCAGACCTCACAGTGACACCACAAAAACCGGGAAGTGGACCTGTTGTTGTTCAGGGTAAAAATCCTGCCAGTGAGAAGCTGCAGAGAGTCCGCAAGTGGAGCATCAGCACATATAAAGTAAACAATATATAATATATAATCAATATATAAATCAGTATACATCAGCACTGATCAGACTGTCTAACCCTAACCCCTGTCTGCAGTGTACCAGACAGGCACTGTCAGAGAAACTAGGTCGTGGTTCTCGAACAGTGGATCTGGACCTGGAGCCGCGTCTCGATCTCCTCAAAGATGACCGGCAGCGCTACGATCACGTGACCAAGCTGGCTCAGACGCTGGCCAATCAGCTCGCTCAGTTCACGGTGACGCAGAAGACGCTCGGGGACGCGTTCACTGAGCTGAGCCTCAAAACACCAACGCTGCACGTGAGTCGTGAAAACTTAATGTCACTGCTGCTGCTGCTGCTGCTGCTGCTGGACGTACAGCTGTTACACAACATCTGCGTGTCTGTTTACGTCCTCCTCCAACCACAGGGAGTGACGCTGGGTTGTGTCTGATGATGACATCCTCAAATGTCTCGTCGTGTTTCTTGTTTCATGTTTAGAGAGCCTTCAGTCAAACACAGACCGCGGCGCTTTATGTTTGGTGTTTATAGCGTGACTCGTCTGATGTGATGTGTATCAGGTGGAGTTTGGCGTAAATGCAGAGGCTCAGAAGTTTCTCTCAAAGAGCGGTGACACTCTGACGGCGGCCATTAACGCCTTCACCTTTGACATGAACACTCTGGTCAACAAAACTATGGAGGACACCATGATCAATGTCAAACAGTACGAGGCTGCGAGGTGGGTGCAGCCGCATCAGTCTCCCCGACTGAAATAGTAAAAACATACGATTTGTTGATTCACTAAATAATTCATAGAAAGAGTCAAGTGTTGAAGTGTTTCTTTACCTCCTGCTGTGACCTGTTGATGTGCATATGAAACAATGCCACAACCTTCAGGGTGGAGTACGATGCGTACCGAGTCGACCTGGAGGAGCTGAACCTGGGACCCCGGGACAGCGCCACCATGCCCAAACTGGAACAGGCCCAGAGAGACTTCCAGAGCCAGAGAGAGAAGTTCCAGAAGATCAGAGACGACCTGTCCGTCAAAGTCAAGCTGCTGCAGGAGAACAAGGTGAATGGAAATAAATAAATAAATGCATACATACACACACACATGTATACATTTGTGAAATATTTATTTTTTTCATATAAGAGCTCACATTCACGTCACTGTGGACAAATCCCTAATTCTCTTTGTTTGCAGGTCAAAGTGCTGCATCAGCAGTTGTGGCTGCTTCACAGCGCCATATCAGCTCACTGTTTATCATGTCACCGTTTCATCCAGCAAAGCAGCCAGCAGGCCACAGAACAGCTCAGCAACCCCAGCACAGACGCCCCCTCCTGGCTGGAGGAGAGTTGACTGAGCAAAACAAAACAAAAGGCTTCCTGTGTGGGTGTTTAGGATATTTGGGAATTCGTGTACAGTATGACACTAAAGATCAGCTGTTTTGATAAATGAGTCGTTCCTACCAGCGAGGACAGTGGATTTCATTGGTTTGCATAGAGTCGTGTCACGTTTTGTGAAACTAAACTCTACTGTAGGACAAAACATTCTCTTTCGTTGTCTCCATTGTTGTCATACGGTTGTACAGTCCTGTGATGTCTGACCTTGGGTTTCTGTTGCTGTAAAGTAAATCCCTGTAAGCCGGAGGAGACGGCAGTAAGCCTTCCTTTGAACTTTAAAACTCCTCAGCCTCTGCTGGCCACACTGCCCCGCTGGAAACCAGCTTCACCGGGACGCTCTCTGTCCTGAATCAGCTGACGCCGGGGTCCGACAGTCCTCTCTGTTGTCTTACTCGTGTGCGAGAGTGTTTTTGTTTGTGTTGCTGTACCTCAGGCCTGACGACAACTCTGGAGCAATGGTCTCCCAGAAAACAATTCACCTCCAGAAGGAGTCTTATTTACAGCTGCCAACATGAGACTTACTTCACCTGCCTTTGCTGCCTAGTGTCCAGTCTCTATTGCCTTTTGCCTTTAAAGGGAAATTCCACAAATTTTTAACAAATGTAAGAAACAGGCGGTTGTTTCTGTGTTGTGTTCAGGGAACAGATTGGTTTACAGCTGTTTGTCGAGCTGCTTTGAGAGGATTGAAAACAGTCATTTTTATAAACAGGTTATGAAACAGTTTTCTTGTTATTCCTTTAATAGCGCAACAAACTTTGTTCACGATAATTCTCATTGCAAAGTAATTGTTTTTCTGACCTTTCACCTCGCTCCAGTCCTGTGAGCCAAGCTGTGACTCTGGACTTTCATGTCTCAGTGTTTGATGGGGGGGTTTTTTTCATATATTTTATGTTTTTAATGATTGGCTTGTCTCTTCTACTGTTTATTGTACATTTACATCTTTCTAACGTCTCATCAGAGTCATGTGTCCTGCTGACAGACAGGTGGCTGTGGGATGTTCTGTTGGAGGTATAAAGTTTGGGCTTTGTTCCCTGTTGGCCTGTTGTCTACAGGCGACGCACAATAAAGGATAACGAGGACTTTGTCTTTTGTTTGGTTTGTCAATGTTAAACTCAGACCAAACTGTTTCATTCTTGTTGAAAATGAAAATGAAAAAAAAAACAAAAACAATGACGATGATGAGAGGCGGCGAGGGCTTCTGCCGTCCTGATCCTGATGGGTCGTGTGTGGCGCTTTGTGTTGCTCCAGTTTGAGGTTTGTGTAACGTTCCGTCAGCTGCCATGACACCATGTGACTATGGAAAACATGGCGAGCGTGGTCCTGAATGACGCCTCCTCTGTTGACATCTGTTGCTCTGGTTACTTTGAAAAGAGACAATTATTCACCCGGCAACAGCAACACACAAAACCTGATTCCACTGCTGCTGCTCTGACACACAACTCCATCAGCTGCACAATCAGAGTTCCTCTTCACATGAGAACGCTCAGTGTTGACTGACAGGACCCCGAGAATGAACCGTGGTAAAGGTCAGAGGTCACTGAAGGTTTCACGTCACTGTACAGTTATAACAGGACAAACTATATATATATATATATGTGTCTCCCGCGTGTTGTCATAGTGTTGCGTCAACAGAGTCACGTGATCAGCAGACAGATGGAGGGGGTTGCCAAGGGTGGGGCAGGTAGTGCTTATCTGACACACACACACACACACACACACACACACACACACACACAAACCTAACAGTCACTTTAACCTTGGACACATTTTTTACTGTAAAATAGAATTCATGGCTTTAATTTATGTGTGTGTGTGCGTGTGTGTGTGTGTGTGTGTGTGTGTATTGGAGCAGGTGGGTGTGTACAGAATATCGGCAGTTGCTCTTCCACCTGAGTGATTGCGCATGCGCAGTCTCTCTCTCTCTCTCTCTCTCCCTCTCTCTCTCTCTCTCTCTCTCTCTGTGTCTGTGTGTGTGTGTGTGTGTGTGTGTGTGTTTGAGAGAGGGAACCGGAGGACTCGGCTCTTGTTGTCCGGTAAATTGGTTCTTTTCTGACGGGAGTTCCGCGCTGGGTCGTCGGCGCCGCTGGAGCCGATCACTGCGGTGAGTTTATGAGAAAACAACATCACGTGTTTTTATCATTATTATTATTATTATCACGATTATTATTATTATTATTATTTTTACCTCGTTTGATTTGAGTCAAACTTCCGGTTCCGTTCGGCGCTGATGAGAATGTGTTCCGCTGCCTCCAGCCAGACTCCATTCAAATATCTACAACTTTATAAATAACTGGAAGCCCCCGCCCGTCCCCGTCCTCCAGTCCCCGGACTCTGAGTCCTGTTGATGGGCTCCGTCTGTGACGT
>JAFBJQ010001022.1:135490-170480 GCA_016785345.1 Trinectes maculatus
GGGAGGTTATGCAGGAAACGCAGTGGGCTTCAAGCTGTCGTCCCTGCTGTCTCTGGCCGACACCAAGGCCAACAAACCAGGCATGAACCTGCTGCACTTTGTTGCCCAGGTCAGTTATCTGTGTGTGTGTGTGTGTGTGTGTGTGTGTGTGTGTGTGTGTGTGTGTGCGCGCGCATGAAAGTAAATGTTCCCTCTGTGCCGTTTCAGGAAGCGCAGAAAAAAGACAGGCAGCTTCTGGAGTTCCCCCTGAAGCTGGGTCACATCCAGGCTGCAGCCAGGTCAGAGGTCACTGAATGTTCACCTGGAAAACGCTCACTGCTGAGGAGCCTGTTCCTGTGGAACACCGCCCTCTGCCTGTTTTCCAGCATTACAGCAGCAGGGCTCTGGTTGTTCGATGTGTTTGTGTCTCTTTGTCGTACGGGTTTGTTTATGTTTGTAAAGGTCATAGTTCTATGACGTGAGTCATGGAGAGGTCATGTGATGTTACTGTCTTTACAGAGCGCCACAGACACGTGACACTTTGTACAAACTCTGTGGTGTTGTGTTGTTGCAGGATCTCCGTGGAGATGCTGGACGCTGAGCTGCAGCTGCTGGCGTCTCGTACGCGATCAGTGGAGGAGGGTGTCCAGAGAGACGCGGAGCTGCTGCAGCAGCTGGACCACTTCCTGCAGGTAACCACACGCCATCACATGACCACAGGAATCACCGCATCGCCACATCGCCGTGCAACCTCTTCACACATTCCTAACAAAGAGCCTGTGGAGGTGATGAAGGTGCGAGATTCAGAGTTTCGAATGCGTCTCTCTCAGTCTGCGGCGGTGGCGCTGTGCTCGCTGCGAGGAGGTCGGCAGCAGCTGAAGCAGGAAGGCAGCCGGCTGATCGACTTCCTGTGTGAGGACAGAGAGACGTTCAGACTGGACGACTGCTTCAGCATCTTCCACACCTTCTGCTCCAGGTTCACGGATGCTGTCAAGGTGCGCAAACATTACGAGTCGGGCTTTTATTATTGAAACACCAACAGGAAGTGCAACCGGCCTGGTCTGTCCCATCATCCCGTTCATCTTTTCTTCTCTAAAGGAGAACTTACAGCGGGAGGCGAAGGAGGCGGCACAACGCCGGCGCCTGCAGGAGCTGGAGGAGCAGAAGAGGCACTCGTGGGCAGGGTGCGAGCAGGTAGGAGGACGCACCTCTACACAAATGCTGCCACACAAATCAACACAAAATGAATGTCCGTGGTGTGATTGTGTCGTAGGTGGGTGGAGGCTTCAGGTTTCGCTGCAGCAGCGTGACAGACGTGTCCGCCGCTGCGTCACAACCCGACCAGGCCGAGCTGCTGATGGATCTCCTGACTCCCAAGTTCTGTTCACCCCAAAATAATCCACCGAGTCCTCTGGGAAGTTTACGGCGTTCCCGGAAATCTCCGTCCACCTCGCCATCAATCACTGCTGGGCGGGAACTGAGCATGCTCCTGGAAGTGGCGAGCCTGGACCGCAGAGGAGAAGGAGAGGCCAGGACGGGTTTCAGGGATCTCAGGGGTCCAGGACTCGCTCATCAGACTCTTACCAAAAGTGCCAGAGTTCCTTCATGCAGCTTCTCCCAACGCCTGCAGCATCACATGGGTGGGATTCAGACGCAGACGCCCTCATCTCCTCCCAAAGCCTCCAGTCCAAAACAAACTGATGACCTCCACACAGCCACCTCTGACCTCAGCCCTGATTTGACCCTGACTCCTGCAGAAGGTGTCCACCGGTCCAAGAAAACTACCTCTGATTTGAAACCACAACCTGACCACAACAACAACAGCAGCAGCAGCAAAGATCAACGTGGCCTGGGTCACATGATGCTCTCAGACAACCAGCGTCAGGCCGCTCCGAGGGGAAGTCCACCTGCAGTGGACAAAGCCGAGCAGGACTTACGGAGACAGAGAGAGGAGCACCTCGAACAGACCACCACAGGCAGCTTGTCTGTGATGTTAGAGACATGCAGACTGGTGCCTGAGCTGAAGGCCTTCGATAAGGTCACCACCTCCTCCTCCAGCGGCGGCGAATGGCGTCACATCAGCAGACACTCAGGACGTCACCAGGAGGACGTGTTGGTCACCGATCTGGAAGACGAGGGAGCAGATACATCCCAGATCCAGACGCCAGTCGCTTCTTCACCACGAGGAGAGGAGGGGGAGGAGCAGGAGGAACGGGTGGTTGTGTGGTGTGTGACGGGTGTGTGTGAGGCAGCCGAGGTTCTCACACACACCGATACTAGTAACACACGTGTACAACCTGTGAAGGTTCAGTGTCAGCGTGACCAGCAGAGAGGAAGTCAGCAGGCTTCACCCAATCAAACTCCTTCACGACCGCAGCCGGCCAATGACAAGCCAGTGCCTCTACCCATTAGCAGCCAACCAGTGCCTGTCTCATTTCAAGTCCCTCCCCCCCGGTCCTGTCCAGCAGAACCTGCACCAGCCGGTGAAGAACCTGCTCTGACCACAGACGCCTCGGGGGAGGTGAAGGATCTCCTCAATCACAAAGACAAATCAGAGGTTTCCACCAACGAAACCAAAAACAACGCCACGTCCTCTCACTCCACCAATCAAATCACAGATGTAGCTGGAAAGACAGAGCCGGAAGCGTCCGCCAAACAATCCGCCAAGACCGCCAAGACCGCCAAGACCGCCACTGCCTTAAAAACACGACCCGCTGCAGTGAAACCTCACGCAAACGCAAACACAAACGCCACCAGCAACAAATCCAAACCCGTCCGCACCCTCACCAGCTCAGAGAACCAGGGAATGAGACGCGTCGTTCCCATCTCCAGACACAACCAGGCGTCCTCCTGCCTCGGCACTCGCCCTGAGAAGCCCGGGCACCACCGGGGATCCTCCAGCACCACGGCCCTCACCAGCCCCCACCAACACGCAGAGAGGCTCTCCGCTGCCGCCGCCTCCTCCTCCCGAAGGTCCAGCATCCGCAAAACGCAGGACCTCAAGGACCCAAAGGTGACAGGTGCGTCCTCCAGAGAGCAGAACCAGGACGTGCCGAGGAAGCCGTCCATCAGGAAGCCTTTAACGAAACCCAGATCCCAGCAGGAGGAGAAGATGTGTCGCTACACACTGCGAGCTCTCGCTCAGGCTGAAGCAGGAGGTGGAGGAGGTGGAGGAGGTGGAGGAGGTGGAGGAGGTGGAGGTGGAGGAGGTGGAGGAGGTGGGGGCAGCATCAGCGCCCCTGTCACCCCTCTGCACAAAGCCTCCACCCCATCATCACCACGTCCGGGTTTCGCTCGAAACACCGCCTCCTCTTCTTTTAGACGGACACACGCCACCCTGGTTTGTCCTGCTCCTCTTCAGTCAACACACACTCCACTCAGTGACAACACCACCCACTCCCCCAAGACCCCCACCTCCTCCATCAGCCCACCCAACGCCTCCCTGGCCTTCACCAGGTCTGCCTCACTGAGAGCCCCTGCTGCCTCCAGACCATCAGATCTTCTCAGCTCAGCATCGTCCTCCTCACTGAAGACGTCTCAGAGCATCAGAGCGTCCCCTCGCTCGTCCCTCCGTGACTCCCTGACTCCATCTAAAGGCCATCGGCGGAACAACAGCGGAAGCTTCTCTGATAAGTCAGCTCACTCCAGGGACTCCGCCAAGGCTACCAGGCCCAGCTGGAGGTAACGGCAGAAATGTGCTGTTGCATTCCAGTCGGAGGTCTCCTTACTCCCTCCTTATCTGGACAGAGAAAAGATGGATACATTCCAGTTTCATTTAGTCCAGAGGATAAAGTAACGTAAAGGGCTTTTATGTGAGAGCTGCCACAGTGGTTGATTTGAAGTCAAGAAAAATAATGATAATAATGACTGATAATATATGTACCTCAAACATGGCCTGAATGACTTAGACATGATGTCATCACTAATTCTTCTATTGTATCTAAAAAATAAAATTCTAAATCAACTAGAATCGTAGTTTTAAAAAGAGAGATTCATTATGTGAGATATTAATTCAGACCAGGAGATATTTAATTCACGCCAGCAATATGAGACAAGTAAACTTCAGCAGTGCCAAGTTTGTCAACACAAAGATATTTGTATGTGTGTATGTATGTATGTATGTATGTATGTATGTATGTGTGTATGTATGTGTGTATGTATGTAGCTGATGTTTCATATATATATATATGTTAAATCTATCCACTAAATAATAAAGTGTTATTCCTCCAAACGTTTGCTTCTATTTACCATAAATCATGTAAAAACACACGACCTTTTGATGCTGGATTTTAATATGTAAATTATAAAAGTTTGCAGTCACACAATCAATAATGTGAAGGATTGTATCAATAATAACAATGATAAAGTGAAGTGTGAAAAGCAGTATTGTGTTGTCACTGGTAATTTATTTATATGCATTTGTATTTTCAGTTTGTGATTTGATCCATCCAACAAAAAGTCAATTGATTTTATTAACTTAACATTAAAACGATTCAATGTGAAGGATTAAAAGACAAAATGTGCTCCTCTAAACAAAAATCAGGAGGGGGGGGGTGATACGAAGCGTCGCGTAAGCAAGACGTCATCACCCCGCGTCAAACAAAGCTGCATGCGCAACTGAGGGGAAAGGAAGCGGCGAAAGTTTAGTTTGTTTTTCTTTGTTTGTCACGAAGAAAAGGTGAAAGGTGAATATGTGAGGGGAACTCTACCGGTGAAACACAACAGAGAAACAGAAGCTTCTCCTCGGAACTTGAAGAAGAAGAAGAAGAAGAAACGGGAAACGTGTTTACAGATTAGAGTCCGGCGGAGCAGAAGAAGAAAGTCTGTGTTTTAAAGGTCCGTCCCGTTAAATGTCCTGCTGGTGTCTCTGTTTCTAACGCTTTAACATGCAGTCGCTTTTATGGTGATATTTTACAGACGTTTTATTGTTTCATACTGAACAAAGAACTTCACAGATCAATTACAATACTTTATTTACAGTCAGGTATTATCGTCAGAGTTATTGATCATCTCTGTTTATTCATTCATCACCTTTATACACAGCCGCTGGTGATTTTGTTGGCTTTTGTATCACTGTTCCTCATATGTGTGTTGTGTTGTTGTCTTTTCACAGGATGTGTGTTTGTGCTGTGTGAAGAGGAAAGGAGTGAGGAGTGGATGGAGGGGGAGCGCCCTGGAGGCAGAGGGGATGAGGAGGAGGAGAAGACACTGAGGTCTCCTTCCAGGAGGAGAGAGGAGGATGAAGAAATGGTGAAGGCCAAAGACCTCAAAGACAGAACACAGAAGCTGATAGGTGGACACACTCCAAGCTCCACCTCCTCCTCCTTCAGCTCCTCTCCTCTCCTCACCTCCTCTCTCCACCGAGCAGGAGACGAGCACGACGGGGAGGAGGACGAGGTGAGGGTTTCCATAGTCACTATCGGGGATGAGTCCTGTCCATCAGACCCTTTTGGCACCGCCCCCCTCCAATCAGCCAATGACATCATATGTGCAGAGGAGACAGGAGAGAAGGAGGAAAGAGAAGGAGAGAAGGATACAGGAGAGGAAACAGGAGAAGAGGAGGATGCAAATAGCGAGGAAGGAGAGGAGGAGATGGCAGAGGTGATGTCACCGTCACTACACCTGTGCAGCCAGGTAAGACTGACATCTTCAGACACCTTCAGTGTAACCCCATTGTGTGTGACTGTGACCTTTGTCAAAACATAGTCAGGCCAAACTGTTTACAAACTGTAACATTCTCAAGGCAGTGGAGTATGAGAGAACTGAGTGTGTGAAGTGTGTGCACACGACCAGTAGGTGGCGACAATTCGCTCAGTCAGACCTGGCTCGCAGTGTGTGATTCATGTTCCACTGCATGAGATTATTGAGATGTCTGTCTGTCTGTCTGTCTGTCTGTCTGTCTGCCTGTCTGTTTGTTTAGTGTGTGTTCTCACCTATTTGAAAATATTTTTGATGACAGACCATATCTCACCAGATTAGTGCTTTGAGGTCCCATAGTGAACGTGTTACACACACACACACACACACACACACACACACACACACACTGTGCCCATGTGGGTGAGCAGGAAGTGTTTGTTTTCACGTTGCTGTCACAGACCATGATATGAGTCTCAGCTGTGAGACAGACGATGAGCATGTGTATGTTGTTGAGCTGTTGGCTGTGTGAATGTCACACCACAGTGTCGTCGATGACAGTGACCCCAGGTCTCTTCCTCTGTAGAGGTCAGCGGTGTGAACTGTGGAAACTTTCCCATCCGCAACATGTAGGAAAGAACCTTCTAAAATATTTCATCAATACTCACCTTCTTACTGTGTCTGTTCACTGTGTGAATGAAAGTAAGTGTGTGTGCGTGTGTGCGTGCGTGCCTGCCTGCCCGCCCACGTGCACAAGGTCACATTCCAGTGCTGGGCAGCATTCCAGTTACTTAAGTCCGCACACCAATTGTGCAGAGTCAGCGCACTCCACACGCACGCACGCACGCACACACCTTGAGCGTCTGTTCATCAGCAGGACAAAGGTCAGGGGCCGTGACCTCTGAGTTTCACTGTATCTGTCTGGTTCCTAAATGTGATTAAGTTGTGCTCAATCACATTGTGCTTGGTTAAGTAATGTTAAGTGTGTGTGTGTGTGTGTGTGTGTGTGTGCGTGTGCGCGTGTGTGTGTGTGATGTCCTCATCCAACATCACTGACAAAGAAGTGTAACTGAGGTTCGACACTCTACAGCGATGTCACCGGACTCACACTGAGACAGGACAGCACCTGTCGCTCATTGTGTCCTGTCGTCTCACTCACACACACACACACACACACACACAATTTTACAGTGTGTAAGGTGATCCTGGAAGAATTCCCGTAAAACCCCGTGTCTGGATGTTTCTCGCACTCCCCGGTCTTCTCCTCTCGGTCTTCTCCTCTCGGTCTTCTCCTCTCGGTCTTCTCCTCTCGGTCTTCTCCTCTCGGCGTTCTCCTCTCTGTCTTCTCCTCTCTGTCTTCTCCTCTCTGTCTTCTCCTCTCGGTCTTCTCCTCTCGGTCTTCTCCTCTCGGCCTTCTCCTCTCGGTCTTCTCCTCTCGGCGTTCTCCTCTCGGCGTTCTCCTCTCGGTCTTCTCCTCTCGGTCTTCTCCTCTCTGTCTTCCCTTCATTGCGTCTTTGTCTCATCTTAGTTTGTTCGTTTTAAAACATCACAGTTGTTAGCGTTATGTCTGAGTTGCACCAAAGTATCTGGGCCACTTGTGTCAGTCTGTCACAACCTGCCATTTCTTATGAATGTTGGGTAGTGACGTGTGGCTTTTGTCTCAGGGTTAAAGGTGCTACTGGTGACCTCTGACCCCTGATGTTCTTACGACTGGTTGTCTGTAATGTGTTATTGATGCTGAAGTTGAAGTCGTCATGAAGTCAGACATCATCTGCTCCAAATCAATCACTTTCCTCTGAGCTGTACTTTCTCTATTGATTCTTTACACACACACACACACACACTCATCTGGCACATCTGCCTCAGGCTTTGAAGTGTGTGTGGGTCTTTGATGTGGTTTTCGCTGTTTCCAGTGTCTGACAGTAGTTAGCTTGGAGGATAACACACACACACACACACACACACACACACACACAGTGGGTCCACAAGTGTGGGAAAGAGTCAGCTGTTTTAATGTGTAACACACATGTTTCAGGTTCAGAGGCTCAGAGGGAGGGGCTCAGTGGGTCTGCATACCAGAGAGACTTGAACAGGGCGGAGACAAAAACGGGTGAAGAAGAGATGGAGGTTTTGTATTGTAAAGTGTGAGTGTGAAGGGAGAATACATAACAGCAGACCAGGAAGAGTTTTCACACTATGTCAGTGTAAATATCATTTATCTAATTAGCATTTTAAAAATATCTGTGAAAACAGCATTTTTAAGATTAAACAGAAAAAAATCTTTTTTGATACATAATTTCATAATTAAAGCATACATTTGGTCATATTATATATTTTATATGAACTTTATTTCATTTATTTATTCCTAAAATTGTATGTGGTGGTTGGAGTTTGTAAAAACCCCTTGGGTGTTTCCCACAAAAGCCTGAAGAAAGTGACAAATAAAACCTGTAGCTACAATGTTTCTTAAATAAACTTATTGTGATTCGTCCTCAGAGGAACAATAATGTGTATATATACGAGTCCAGTCGTCGAGACATCTGAGTGATGTCATTTTCCTAGTGACAACAATCAAGAGAGGGAATGTTTAAGGTCAGTGTGACTCCATGTTCCTCTCAGAGTGTGTGTGTGTGTGTGAACAGAAACTGTTACACTATAGACATCTCTGTGTATGCAGATACGTTTTTACAAACTTTTTTTTTTTTACTATTTTATGTACAAAAAATGTCAAAAAAGAGAAATGTATGTGTTGCTAATGTATCACGGAAGTGATGAAATATTCCTGGATCTGACACTTGAGCCTGATCCACGGCAGAACTAAATGAGTTCTTCTGTGGCTCAGGTGGACAGACAGACAGACAGAGACACAGACAGACAGATGAAAACAGGTATCCTCAGCGGAGGTGTCAACACACATGTAGAGATGTCCAGGTAGAGATGGATGAGCAGAGGTCAGGAGGAGGAGGAGGAGGAGGAGGAGCCTGGACAGGTGATGGAGGTTGTTGGTTTGGTGTGTTTTGTCTCTTCAGGCTGTGGGAGAAGGTTTGACCCCATAATTACCCTCCCCCCACCCCCACCCCCACCCCCACCCCCGAGCACTGCCCGATGGGTCTGTAGGAGCTTCACTGTGACGACCTTTGGGTCAATCAGCTGTGAGAAAGCTGTGACCTCCAACGACCCCCCCGCTGGGTGTCAGTATATGTGTATATTTGAAGATTATGGTGTGTGTGTGTGTGTGTGTGTGTGTGTCTGGCTAGTCTACTTTTTACAGCTGTGTGAATGAATAGGTGACCCCTGACCTTTTCCCTAGCTCTGTTTTGGTTTATGACTAAATACCAGACATAAGTAATAATGTTTACTGTGTCAGTATTTCCATACTGGACACACATTGCTGCTGTGTGTGTGTGTGTGTGTGTATTGATCAGAGCTGATTGATCAGTGGTCAGTGAAGATCTCAGAGTGTCACGTGACAGAGAGACGTCACGTCGACATTCTGCTGACTGGACAGTCGATCGATCGATCACCGGGTGTATTGATAACAGATGCAGTCGTTGGTAGCAGAGTCATCCGCTGTCGCTCATCAACGAGTGACGTCAGAGACGATACGTTGCACGAACTTGTGCGCGCGCCTCCAGGCGCGTCCCTCCCCTCCCTCCCCTCCCTCCCTCGTCTCCGCATTCCTGTGTGTCTCACGAGGCGGACAGAGTCATGTCCCGGCGTGTCCTGCCGGGGACAGAGAGAGAGAGAGAGAGAGAGAGACACACACACACACACAGAGAGAGAGAGAGAGAGAGAGAGAGAGACACACACACACACACACACACAGACACAGAGAGAGAGAGACAGTCAGTCGGTGTGTGTCAGTCCTGCAGCAGCTCGGACTTATCCCACAACAACGAATCGATCACCGCTTCTCATCGATTCTCTGATTGAGCGGATGGGCTGGTGACGTCACGGACATTCCTCGCCGTGGTCGTGATCTCGTCATATTAAACGTGCGGCGGTGACATCGGCGCGTGACCGCAGCCATGGGCTTCTACGGCACCCTGAAGCTCATCTTCTACAAGGTGAGCATCGATACGCCGATAGGGCCGATCGATCGATCAGGTGCCGCGGATTCATCTGTCGATGCGACTCTGGTTTGTGATTGATCGGTTTGTCGGGCTCATACAACACACACACACACACACACACGCACACACACACACCGGGATGACGAGGCGTTTCTCTTGCTCATAGCGCGCGTGTGTGTGTGTGTGTGATGAACCACTGCGGAACTGAGAGAAACCCCTCTGCCTCGCGCCGTGTGCACGTCTTTGATCGATTATTGATCATGAATCAGCAGCAGCAGCTGTGTCTCCATCGTGTGAACGTTTACAAACGACTGAACATGCAGAAGATCTGAAATCCATCCAGACCTATGTTCACTGTTTCTACTCTGAATCAATAATCTGTATCAATAATCTGTATCAATAATCTGTATCAGTTCAAAACTGTGTCGGTTTTTATTACATTGATATTATAATGTAAAATCATCAGGTCAAAACAAGGTTACAGTATATTGACTGCGTATGATTGTATACAACATAACATACACAACATGGTTCGCTATAGTATGATGTTATGATAGGAGTCAGTAACGTTGTGACATATCTGTCTGTTTAAACAACTTTTTATTGTTATGATTTGTTGTGTTATTTTAAAGCTGAAAAAAAAACTATAAATCAATGAAACAACACTTGTAGCCTCAAACCAGAAGAACAGAAATGTTCTGGGTTAATACACAACACAGCTGTTGTTGAGTGAACATCACACAGAACTCCAGCTGATGTCTTCTCTCTGTCATACATAGATACATATGTCAGAAGGACAACTGTCAGTCACTGTCCTGATGATACACAGCTGTACAGTCACATCTGCTCACGATTCATTATTCAAATGGAGTGAATTCATTCAGTACAGATGTTTTTTTTCCCTCAACACACAACAGAGCTCAGTCGTCCTGGTGTCAACAGTAAACACCATTTCTTCCCGGTTTGCCCCCAAGAGAAAGAATGACAGTGTAAAGGGAAGAAGAGGAACAGGGACACACACACACATGCTGTCCGTGTGTGTGTGTGTGTGTGTGTGTTTGCAGCCTGCTTGCTGTCTATTTTAGACCAGTGCTGCACTGGCGACATTCCTCCAATTTTCGACATTCCTGCCTTCATTCACTGAGAGAGGAATGAGATAGAAGGCTGACTCAGTGCTGTGGGTTGTTGTGTTTGTAGTATTCAGAGCGGAGGTCTTTTCAGTGTCTCTGTAGGCACACAATGCTGCACGTTCTCTGACAAACACATGTAGGCTCACAGGAGCACTGCCTGCGTTTCCTCTACAGGCCACATTCACAAAATTCCCATTTAAAATAAAAGTAAATTTATCTCTCTATTTAAACATGGCTGAAGGTGTGGTCACTTCAGCAAACACTGTTTGTCATCAGAGAGTGAAGGGGTTAGTTTGTACACAGCAGAGGTACGAACCAGGAAAACCACATGTGACTTTTATGACCATTGTTGACGCCAAGTTATGATGATGCAATAATTCGAAGCCACCAAGCAAAGATTAAAAGTCGCAGAGGTTGAATTTTGCTCAGCCGCTGTTTGTTTCTAAATATGAAAAGTGAATCCTCATGAAAACTAACTGGCAGTGAACACACACAAACAAGACTTTATGGAAGTAGCTTCAAACGTACACGTGTAAAATCGGTTATACCCTGAACGCATCACAGAATCGGCTTCTCACACTTTGTCTTTGTCTCTGGATCAGATGAAGAGGAAGCTGGATCACGGTCCAGACGGACGGCCGTTTCCTTCAGGGAAGAAACGCTGCAAAGGCAACGGATACCTCAGGTAACACACACATTTTGTTTAGTGTTGTCAAGAGCCAGCAACTGCAAATCAACAACAATTAAAATAGTTTATAAAAACACCCATTGGCTCTAACGAGCCTGTTAGTAAATGATTTAAATCTCACTCAACCACAAGATAAACTTAACCTGCTAATTTACACTTGGAATTTTTGGGCTAACCATGCTAACGGTTCCAGATGCTCACACCATCATTCTCTTCACAGTCCTTCCTGTCTGGCTCAGGCCACGCCCACCACCTTCGGGGAGCTGCGATTGGTTCATGGGCATTCAGCTCAGCGGCGACGGGTCACCTCGGCTCCACCCCCCGCTGGCCTGCAGGACTGGCTTCACACCTTCCAGGTCAGAACACGTTTCCTGCTGACGACAGTGCTGGGTTTAAATATCCTCATATTTTTCATATCCTGATTACACACACACACACACACACACACACACACATACAACAGATTTGAGTTGTTTCATCTCTTCTGTGTCTTCACCCTACAGATGTGGAGTGGTCCAGAGAGGCTGCTTGCTCTGGACGAGTTGATTGACAGGTGTGAGACTGGCCAGGTGAAGCATATGATGCAGGTTATTGAGCCTCAGTTCCAGAGAGACTTTATATCCCTGCTGCCCAAAGAGGTACAAACCTGCCCGAAGACACGTCAGGTGACCGAGCAGACAGACCCGAAGTGGTGTTATGTTAACGAGGTGTGTGTGTGTGTGTGTTCGCAGTTGGCTCTCTACGTACTGACCTTCCTGGCTCCCAGAGACCTGCTGCAGGCCGCTCAGACCTGCAGGTACTGGAGGATCCTGGCAGAAGACAACCTGCTGTGGAGGGAGAAGTGTCGTGAGGAAGGTGACGACCGAATACACTTTTTCTTTCAGCTTTCATTTCATGAGAAGTTGCCGGTTCATTGTGGCTAAAATGACAAACGAGTGGGTTATAATATATTCGTCATTGTGAGCAGGTTGAGATGTTTTATTGACAGACACCAGAAGAATCAGCAGAAACAGGAAGGATCTAAGGTTCTCCTCGTTGTCAAGCTTATTGCCAGGAAGGCTGTACAAGAGTAGTGAGAATTGTTGGATGTAAAAATTGGATCAATAAAATTGGATTGAACAAACGTTGCTGCTACAAACCTGGTGAAACAGTGCAACTGTGAAGAGCGTCTGCCCTGTAGGAGCTACTGACACACAGGTCATGACCTCAGCGTAGGCTGTGTGGAATTCAGTGACACCAACGACACATGGCGGATGTGAACGTTGATCTTGTCGTTCCTCCTGTTGCACAGTGTTGCACAACCTGTAGCACCTGAGCTGTGACTCACCGCTGTGTTCACCGCTGTGTTCACCGCTGTGTTCACCGCTGGAATCAAATACAGACTGAGCTCTGTGCTTTCACCCTGAAACATGCAAATAACAGCTACATACAGCCAGTAGCTCAGCCTGCGTTCAGCGCAATGCAGAGGCTCTGTGTGTGTGTGTGTGTGTGTGTCGGTGTGTGTGTGTGTGTCTCTGTGTGTGGGCTCTCTGCCAATCAGCCGAGCCTCATTGCCAGCACTCAGGAGCCATACCAATGAGTCGACTTGCCTTAGCACCGCGCCACAGCCATGCTAATGAAGCAGCCTCAGCTGCAGCTCAGCAGCTTCATAAATAACACTAACGAGCATTCGCACAAATCCCTCGTCACAGCAGTGGCCACAGGGCTATGTGTTAGCATGATGCAACTAACCTGAGCTCTAACTCATTCAGCTTCTGTCTTCAGCTCCTCTTTCAACTCTGAAAATTGTCGACTGATTATGAGAATGTGGAATATAACTCGTTTCATGTCACAAACACATTGTGTGGAACAGTTGCTCGTGTCTGTTTGAGACGATTGACTATTGATTGGTATGTCTGACTGTCTCTCATCAGGTATATCAGAGTGCGTGTCCTCTTGCCGCAGGAAGTGTGCGAGGCTAGGGGTGGCGGCCAGTCCGTGGAAATCGACGTACATTAGACAACATCGCATCGAAAATAACTGGAGGCTGGGGGACACACGGGAACCCCTGGTGCGCGCACACACACACACACACACGGACACAGATACACACAGTGTGTTCGATATGTTTATACGTCTTCCTGTCTGCAGGTGTTGAAAGGTCACGACGATCATGTGATCACCTGTCTCCAGTTCAGCGGCGACCTTATTGTCAGTGGCTCAGACGACAACACGCTCAAAGTCTGGTCGGCCATCACGGGCAAGGTACAGCATCATGTGTCAATAGGCCTATTGATTACACAGATTGTGGTTTTTTGACGGCTGCAGCTGTGGCCACATGTTGTGTGTGTGCGTATTAGTCGTGTTGTGGAGAAATGTAAACAATGTAAATGAGTCGATGTTACGGTTAGGATGAGGTAATATGAGCTGGTTGACTGTCACATTCCCTTTGTCATCCAGCTGACAGGAGCAATAGCAACAAGCAGAAATAGCCAATCAGAGACAAGAGTCTGTGTAGGCGAGAATTCAACACACAATTGCTGACAATCTGACAAAGAATTTAAAATCAGTCTCACACAGATCATGTGACAGAGTTTGAAGCTCTCTGACTCTGTGATCTCATGCGTCCTGATTAAATTCACAGCTGTGTGTTTTCTCATGGTGCACAGGTTAGAGACACGCTCAAGTTGTGTCTTTGTGAAACATAATCATGTGAACAGTGTGAGTGACATTCACCTTAAGACTGATCCAGATCTGTTGTGGACATTATTGATGGTAAAGTACGGTGTTGCTTCACATCAGCACGACAACGTTACAGTAAAAAAGACACAAACCGATTCTGTGTCTGGTTTCGGTAGAACATTCTTTAACAAGACACACCTGCTCCGCCCTCTGTCTGAACCTGTCCTTCAGTGTGTGTGTGTGTGTGTGTGTGTGTGTGTGTGTGTGTGTGTGTGTGTGTGTGTGTGTGTGTGTGTTTACATAGGGAGAGTCTTCTTGTTCCCTGCAGAAAGAAAAACACACACACACCCACGTTTATCGCCTACAGCAATGGAGTGTGCGTGAGTGTGTGTGCGCATGCGCGTGTGTCAGTGTCCTCAAGTGCAACAGTTGCTAAGGCAAAGTTTTCCTCTGTTTCTGTAGCAACAACCACCTCAACACCTTCAAGGTGAAACTGCATTGGTGAAACTGCATTGTGACTTTCAAGGGCAGCTGTGAAATGCGGACAAATATTGACACACACATGCACACGGACACACACACACACAGTCACATACATGTGACAGATGTACAGAGAACAATCTTTCACCAAAGGTGGCCGTTTTAAATATTTAACTTAATTGTGGATTAGTCAAATTTAATCAGCAGCAATGTGATAATGTGTTTAAATAGTTGTGTGAATAATGTGAAAGTCAAATAAATCCAATCAATATGAAGCATTAACCTGATTTTTTTCAATATTAGTCTCCTTCTTATTTAGGATGCTGAAGAAATTAATTAAAATTTCAGTGAGACATGAAAAAAATGATATAAGTAACAATTAGAATAGAAAATGTGAATTCTTATTGAACAATTAATTCTTCTCTCTAAAACTTAATCCATCTCTCTCTCTCTCTCTCTCTCTCACTCACTCTCTCTCGCTCTCGCAGTGCCTGCGGACGTTGACGGGTCACACTGGCGGGGTGTGGTGCAGTCAGATGGCGGTCACCACGGTGATCAGTGGCTCCACCGACCGGACACTGCGTGTGTGGGACGCACAGAGCGGCGAGTGTGTCCACACGCTGTACGGGCACACGTCCACTGTGCGCTGCATGCATCTCCATGGCAACCGGTAATGGTCGCTTGCTCTCTTTCTCACACACAGACGCACAACATGAACACTTGGTATTCGTCTTCATAACAACCAGGACACATACTGTACAGTGTAATGTCACACATGCCAACCACTTGTCTCCATGATGACAGCATAATTCATATTTCCATTTAATCACTGATGAAGTGACCTGATTGGCTGACTCTGCAGTGATGTAATAGCCCTCTCTCGCTGTCTCTCTCTCAGGGTGGTGTCAGGCTCTCGGGACACAACGCTGCGGGTGTGGGATGTGTCCACGGGTCGCTGTGAGCATGTGCTGACGGGTCATGTGGCGGCAGTGCGCTGCGTTCAGTACGATGGCCGCCGCGTGGTGTCAGGGGGCTACGACTATATGGTGAAGGTGTGGGACCCTGAGACAGAAGTGTGTCTGCACACACTGCAGGGACACACCAACAGAGTGTACTCACTGCAGGTAAACGCACAGTGTGGTTGGAGATGGACGGGAATCACTGGGAATCATGTGACTAAAATGATAACTAATGAAAATATAATGTCAGAAAGAAACCACTTCATCTTAATACATGATGTCAGTAATATCATGGAGTGTTCGTAACAATCAGTGGTACACATGTCACTGACACACTGCTGGGGAAGCATGAGTGGCAGATTTGAACATTTTCCTCTTTCCTCTCTGCAGTTTGATGGCGTCTTCGTGGTGAGCGGCTCGTTGGACACGTCCATCAGAGTGTGGGACGCAGACACAGGTTAATTAAGTTTCATTTAAACTGTTGGAAGCGACTTTGTTGTTATGTCTCATCTCTCAATTAGAAATCAAAGAACTTGAAAAAACTCTGCTAATGTTTTGTACAGGTGGGTGTGTCCACACACTGACTGGCCACCAATCACTGACCAGTGGCATGGAGCTGCGAGATCACATCCTGGTGTCAGGAAATGCTGATTCCACTGTCCGAGTGTGGGACATCCGGACGGGACAGTGTCTTCACACACTGCAAGGTGAGCAGGACATAAACAATGAGACATCTGAGAGGCTGACAGTCGGAGGTGATGAAAGAAGAATAGATGCACCGCCTGTGCCCACAATGTTTCTGATGATTGGTGTCTTTTTATTAAAGGACGCAGAAGACAATTACAAAAAAAGATGGTAAATAAACAGAAACTAAAAATGTTGTTGAATAAATATAAAAGTTAAAGTTGTGCTCAAAACAGAAAGAACAGAAACGTTTTTAAGGAAAGAGGACATGATGATGATGATGATGATGATGATGATGATGATGATGCTGATGATGATGAGGATGATGATGATGATGATGATGATGATGATGAGGAGGATGTGGATGATGATGATGATGATGATGTGGATGTGTCTCAGGTCCTAACAAGCACCAGTCAGCTGTGACATGCCTGCAGTTCTGCCGAGGTCTGGTTCTGTCCAGCTCAGATGATGGGACGGTCAAACTGTGGGACCTGAAGACCGGTGCCTGGCTGAGGGACGTGGTGGCGCTGCAGAGTCGGGGGTCAGGTGAGAACAAAGCATTGACACAACGTGCACAAACATTTGTATTTAGGAGATGCTGCACAGCTACAGACAGTGACCCTCTCTGATGATGCAATGGTGGTTATGTGGTTATGAAATGAATGAGAAAATTCAAGCATCAGGGAAAATATGTAACTAAAATTTGTTGTCACTGAGCCTTTAATCGGTTGATGGTTTAGTTAGTTACAAAATCACCACACTCACAGGGAGGAAGACGGATGCCATTTTAAAATAACACGGTTGTCACAGTTGATCCATTTACATTTTGGTCTAAGCCAGTGACACATCTTCTTTCCCAATAGGTGGCGTTGTGTGGCGAATCAGAGCGTCTGACACTCGGCTGGTGTGTGCCGCTGGCAGCAGGAATGGGACAGAGGAAACCAAACTCCTCGTGCTGGACTTCGACCTGGATGACAAGAAGAAAGAGACGGACTGAGGACTTGTGACTGTAAGACACATCCTGATTGGCTGGCTGAGGCAGGTGGATAAACATATCTGTGACAGCCGACCACTGCATTAAATACCCGACATGAGCTGTGGAGACACGTGAATGTAAAATGGTCAGAGGACAAGTCTGCAAAGACCCGGAGGAAAAACATGATGGATGTAGAGCAGGATGAAAAGCTTTACGTGATGATGGGTGAATGTAACATTGACTTTCATTGCTGCTGAACCAATGAGGACGTCGCTGTTTTAACCAACCAATCCAGGTGTACAAATCCTGGTGGGTGAAAACACAGGCAGCGACGCTTTGAATGTGAAACTGAACCTCATGTTTTTCAGTATTGTTTTTATGCAGGCAGCAGCCGTGCTGTTCTGTTGTATCTGAACATGCTTTGTTCATCTGCTCAGCTGTGACATCTGGAGCTGCTGGTGATTGGCTGACGGTTTTTAGTCAGCCGCACAGTTTTCACTCAGCAAAATCACACAACAATTTGTGAAAAAAATAAAAAACTCACAGATATGAAAAGCAAAAGACTTCAAGCAAAGAAAATATCACTTTACTGAATAATCGCCCATCCATAATCTAGATTCAGACAATTTCTAAAATAAACTCCAGAGTCTGTTATGCTATTTTTTTCCCTTTAAAAACAAGTGAGAAGAATCTAAATTGAATCAACTTTTTATTGATAGGCTGAGTTGCTTGATTCAAAACTGTTTCCCATCAAAAAAGTTGAATTGGCAATAATTGATTTTTTCAAGCAAATGTTTCCTGCTTCTTGTTCTTGGCTGTTTTTCTTTTCAATGTGACAGTAGATCAATAATGCCAGTTATTAATCTGATAAGCTGTGGTTGCCAGGCAACACATTCAGCCTATGAGCAGAGGTTTGGGTGACATTTTCCTGCCAACAAGTGGTTTGGTTTTCCGGGAACGTGACCTTTCAGGTCTGAGGCTCCAGAGCGCTGACACAGTCCTGATCATGTAAATGAATGTAAATAAAGAGGATGTATATATTCAGCTTTTTATATGAAGAAAGAGAAAATATTGACACATTGCAATGTGAGGAAACGGGATGAACATGGATCAATAAAGATGAGTTTTATAAAAAGGCTGAGCACTGACTTTTCATTGCCACACGGCATAGTTGCTTGACGCTTTTGTGCTAATTTGAATAAACTAACAATTTGAAACGTGTTCCTTTTAATCATGTCCACCTGGCTCCCTCTAGTGGTCAAACTGTTGAACTCTAGTAGTCTGGGTCTGTTGGTGCAGTGTTTGGCACGATGGAGTTTGACTGTTGTTCTCCCTGTGTCTGTGTGGTTCTCTCTAACTGGAGATCCTGAAGTGACCATAGATGTTGCCCTGTGATTGGCTGGTCACCTGTCCAGGTCCCAGGTCCCCCCCCACACACACACACACAAGCTTCAGGGGGATAAGCAGTAGAAAATCTGTGCATTTATCACGTATCATGTGCCCCAGATAATACTACAAAACGTCATCTCTCAATGTTTTAAAGGAATAGTTTGACATTTTATTAAGATTTTACTAGCCATAGTTAGCTCTATATATGATCTCATGTTACATGAAACACAAAGAACTCTTGTTACAGTCAAATATAAAACTTTATCAACTGTTTGACGAAACATTATGTGAACGACAGATCAATTAAAATGATTTATGTCACAGTAGCAGAGGCAGATATCAGTCCACTGATTCCCAAACTTCTCCTCCAGGGGGCACACACACACAGGTGGTCGCACATCCAGGTCACCTGATTGTGCGGTACATCATGAAGTCGACCGTGGTGCATCGTGGGAACTTGCCGATTGAGCTCTCCTCCACCGGCGTGTAGACCTTAATCTGCCTCATGTGAGTGTCTCTGCCGTTCTGGTGGTTTGCCAAGACTGCGATCTGGATCATGAAGGTGCTGACTGGCTCGTTTGTCCTCTGAAACACACAAACCCAGAGGTGAGTCCCCGATGATGCTTTCATCCAATACAGAGAACCATACGCTGATTTTAACAAGAAGAACCAGAAACTCTAATATCAATAACTAAAGAAAAAGACAAAGACAAATACAAAGGGAAACATTTCCTCGTTCATTCCTTTTGCTTCAACAGCAGCAGCTCATTTTAAAAAGGGACGGACAGTTTCTCACCTGGTTCATCAGGGAGATGTGGATCCAGCCACTGGGCTCCACCATCTCCAGCTGCTGGAAGGAGCAAGAGGAGGAACGTGACCAAACTGTGGTTATGGAACTTCACACTGATGGTGGAAAAACACACACACACACACACACTGTGTCGCTGTTGTTACCCGGATTTCTTGCAGGTTGTGGAAGTTGTTGCCCACTCGGACGGAGATCTTACTGGGTGTGTAGCTCTCATCAGATTTGTAGTCAGCATAAATACACAACATCTTCACTGTCGTCCTCCTCCTGAACAACACAAATAAAAAGCAGCAGAAATGCACAAACATTTTCCCCACCAGTTTTGAAACCTTAAAACTTCAACCTGTACTCAGGCCGTTACCTGAACTGGATGTTGACCAGGTGAGGCTGGGATCCATCTGACTGCCAGTAGGTCTCCAGGTTGTCATCCCTCAGCTGATCCACCCCAAAACCTGGACACGCGTGGACAGAGAGAGAGTCCGGGTGTCAACAGAGAGACACTTACACAGCGGATTGGACACTGGGTTGGGGTCTGACCGGGTTTACAGGAGGAGAGGGACCACACAGCCTGGGAGCCGATCTCCCGGACCGTCCCCGTCCGCTCCAGCTGCTTGGGGTCGGCGCCGGGTGGGGTCTTGCTCGGTGTGGCCATCCTCCAAACACAGGGACAGACAAACACGTTCTCTCACGGCTCAGTGTTTTTGTGGTCGTGCAGTGACGTAAAACGGTGACAGAATAAATGAAAACACGACAACACGACGGTTCTTTAAAACCAATTCCAACCACACAGTTCAAACCGCGGCGCGAATGACAAACAGCACTGAATTTAAACGGACTTTGGTTTCTGGGCGCCAGTTAGCTGGTCGATGCTAACGTTTACTTCCACTGTAATCGTCTAATGGCCAAAAGTTTAGAGACGGATGCGGGTGAAACTTACTGGATGAGTGAGTGGAGTGTGCGGGGCAGCGGAGAGGCGACAACATCTGACACAAAACACCTTTATTTCACTCAACTTCTCTGCAGTCAAACAGCCACCAAAGCTACACAACACAACCCCCGGCGCGCAGGTCGCGTCTTTATTGCGTCACCAGCGGCGTCGCATCAGGCGCGTCTGAGCCGCCATCTTTCCAGCCGGCTTCCACAACCTGAACACGTTGCTGGGGGAAAAGAAGTTTCTCTCCCGGTTGTCTGTGTCCAAACGCGCTTTGGCGACTCTTCCCTCCCCGGCAGAGGAACCGGGGCCGCAGAGGGGTGAGTCCTTCATTCGCCGCACCGGACTCGGTTGCGTTTTATTGGCCCGTGTTGCCACAAGAGCAGCTGTCAAAGTGCGGGGCCTCCGCGGCTAGCGCCGCCTGGTGCGCAGCTAGCTGTTAGCTTAGCGCTAGCAGCCTCCGAGACGCAGACGTATCGGTTCGTTCAAGCTGCCGTGGCGCTTTTAACCAGCTGATTGGTCAGTCTGAGCTCATTAGATAGTGTGGCTGTGTGGGTTTGTTTATTTATTATTATTAGTAGTAGTAGTAATAGTATTTATTTATGAGTGGAAGGCCCAGAGACCGCTGCGCGTTCAGTTGTTGACCAAAATAAACGAGTCGCACGTGTTGTGATGTTGATGATGATGAATGTACGTAAATCAAATGACTCGGTAGAAACTTTCATGTCAACAAGTGGTTCACTGCTAATTGGGTTGTTTTAGGACAGAGCCCAACATCGGTACCGACACCGCCCGTCACATGACGTTCACCGCCCGTTTCCGATGAACAAACCAAACGTATTTTAATACTATGTGATTTAAAAATAAAAGGCCAGTTTTTAAAGCGGAGTCTGGGGTGATGGGCGCGAGGAGCCGCCTGTAGGCAGGTTTGTTTTGGTCTGGAATCTGGATCTCTATAAGCAGCAGGTAGAGAGGAGCTTCTGGATGTGGATGAACCTCAGGCCATTGTTGAAGCTTCACTCAGAATGAATGTGTTGCTTCAGCAGAGTGAACAGTGGTTTGACGTTGGTCCCTAAATATCACAGTCAGCTCTCCATACAACTCACTGACACCCAAAATGTCCTCATCTTCATTTACTCCTTTGTCTGTGTGTGACCTGTGCGTGTCCGTGTCCTGCAGCTCCCCATCATGGCGGATAAAAACACCAGGATCGCCATCGTCAATCATGACAAATGCAAACCGAAGAAATGTCGCCAGGAGTGTAAGAAGAGCTGCCCGGTGGTCCGAATGGGTCAGTGAGCGTTTACTTTTCACGCAGGTCCACAAACCAACTGACTCGTTTGTGTGAATGAATTCTTTTCAGCACAGAACATCTGTACAACACCTCACACTGAACACTTTGTGCGTTGGCAGGTAAGCTGTGTATCGAGGTGACTCCTCAGAGTAAGATCGTGTGGATCTCAGAGTCTCTGTGTATAGGCTGTGGTATCTGCATTAAGGTAACAACACCTACTGCTTCTTATCTTCTTATCTGGTTGTCGCCTGGTCACACTGACAGTGTGTTGTTTTTGTTTTAGAAATGTCCGTTTGGCGCGTTGTCAATCGTCAACCTGCCCAGCAACCTGGAGAAAGAAACCACGCACAGATACTGCGCCAACTCCTTCAAACTCCACCGGTAACAGCAGCGTTACCACACAGATATGAAAGTACCATCTGGGCACTGAGATGTTTGTGAACCCCGCATGTCTGTCTGTGTGCACAGGCTGCCTATCCCCAGGCCTGGTGAGGTGCTGGGGCTGGTCGGGACCAATGGTATCGGGAAGTCCACAGCTTTGAAGATTCTAGCTGGAAAACAGAAACCCAACCTCGGGAAGTACGACGTGAGTATTATCAGCGGTAGTTAGCGGAATCCTTATTTGTATAGGGGTTCACAGCAGGGCAGCAAAAATAAAAGCAACATCTGATGAGGAAAAATATTTCTAAGGAATGAAAAAAGATGGTTTAAAAGTACAGTACAGTTTGACCATCACAACTCCAACCATCAGTTCCCGTCTCTTCATTTGGTTGGAATGAATAAATGACCTGCGTTGATGTGGGTGTTTCTCTCTCCCAGAATCCTCCTGACTGGCAGGAGATCTTGACCTACTTCAGAGGCTCGGAGCTGCAGAACTACTTCACCAAAATCCTGGAGGACGACCTGCGGGCCATCGTCAAACCGCAGTACGTCGACCAGATTCCAAAGACGGTCAAGGTAAACACGTTGTCGGCATGTTGGTGAGGTCGGTCGGTCAAGTGAGGGCCGTTTTGTAATTCTTCACCTTTGCCTTCAGGGGTCAGTAGGGGCCATTCTGAGCAGGAAAGATGACACAAATACACAAACCCTTGTCTGCGAACAGCTAGGTAACACATGCACATGCACACTTTATTGTTTCTTATAAGAAAGATTATTATTATGTTTATTATATTCAAACAAAGTGCTTACATAAAACAGCCTCATCGTCATCATCATCATCATCATTATCATTATTGGTTGTTGTTGTTGTTGTCGTGGTGCAGACCTGACTCACCTGCGGGAGAGGAACGTGGAGGACCTGTCTGGAGGAGAGCTCCAGAGGTTTGCCTGTGCAGTCGTCTGCATCCAGAGGGCTGACATGTGAGCAAACCGCAGCGCCATTTGTTTCTTTGTTCTTTTCTGCCTCTCGCCGCAGACTCGACTGACTTTACCGTGTCTCCACCGCAGTTTTATGTTTGATGAACCGTCCAGTTATCTGGATGTTAAACAGCGGCTGAAGGCGGCCATCACGATTCGCTCGCTCATCACCCCTGACAGGTAACGCCAGTCATTTAAAGGGACCATCTGCCCTTTTTTTTAGTAGTAAATGAAATAACGTGTGTGAATCTGATTTTGAGGAAGTTAGCAGATGCTATGTTGTATTGTTTAACCTATATTGTGAATTCACTTGATTCCAGGTATATCATTGTGGTGGAGCACGACCTGAGTGTGTTGGACTATCTGTCTGATTTCATCTGCTGTTTGTACGGGGTTCCAAGCGCCTATGGGGTTGTCACCATGCCCTTCAGCGTCCGAGAGGGTAGCAAACACTAATCACATTAATTAATTAAACTGCGGCTACTGGGAAATTGTTGATTGATGAAATTATGCTTTGTTTCCCTCGTCAGGTATCAACATCTTCCTGGATGGTTACGTTCCCACGGAGAACCTGAGGTTCCGTGAGACCTCGCTGGTTTTCAAAGTGGCTGAGACGGCGAACGAAGAGGAGGTGAAGCGACTCAGACACTACCAGGTCAGTGCTGCTTTCTTCTCTCTCACCCGTTCCTGTTTTCTGATCCCTCTTTCCCTCAAACCCCCACAATCATCTCCAACCTCAACTGCAGGTTAATCAGCAGAAGAGGATCATTTAGGATTTTCCGGTGACGTTCCTGTCAAAGATTTCCTCTAAATTGATCATGAAGGTGAAACTGATGTTTTGATCCTTTGTTTTGTTCATGTAGTATCCAGAAATGTCGAAGACGATGGGCGAATTTACGTTGGACATCAATGCAGGAGAATTTACAGACTCTGAGATCATGGTGATGCTGGGAGAGAACGGTATGTTCTCCTCTTCCTGCTCCTCCTCGCTGGGTCTAAATCTTCCTCCTCTTTGTTTTCATCATATATATATATATATATGTTTGTGTGTGTGTGTGTATGTATATATGTATATATGTGTGCGCCTCCAAATGAAATGGCAGGTTTAAAGTGTGTATTTGTGTCTGCAGGCACAGGGAAGACGACATTTATCAGGATGCTGGCTGGAGGACTCAGACCTGACAGCGGAGGTGAGCACCTCTCTCACACACACAGAGAGAGAGAGAAAGAGAAGCAGACGCACACACTGACACACACACACCCTGTCTTTCAGGTGAGGTTCCCATCCTGAATGTCAGCTACAAGCCTCAGACCATCAGCCCCAAGTTTAAGGTTCGTCCAATCAGCCGCTGTTCTGAACAATGAGTCAATTGGAGTGGTGTTAAAGGATAATTCTGTCACGTTGTAGATCTAAACAGAAAGATAAGTTGATCCATCACAGGTGTGTCAAAGATACGTTATCTGATTAATAATCCGTGATCCATGTAATGTTTTTACAATTTCAGGGATTTTTGAATAACGACTCTGTGGCAGTGTTCGTGATGTGAAGCGTGTTGATGCGAAGCGTCTGTGTTTGTGTCCACAGGGCAGCGTCAGAGCGCTGCTGCACGAGAAGATCAGAGACGCCTACACTCACCCACAGTTCATCACTGACGTCATGAAGCCGATGCAGATCGAGAGCATCATAGACCAGGATGTCAGTCCTACTTTGTGTAGTCACTCAGTTTACTGGGCTCTTTGACCTGAGAGCTCATTTCTCCCCACAACTGTCGCTCAGGCGTGAGCAGAAATGAGCTTTTACTTTGAAGCATCATTGGAGTTGACCTTTAGCTTTGACCTCCTCCTCCTCCTCCTCCCTGCAGGTGCAGAACCTGTCTGGTGGTGAGCTGCAGAGAGTCGCTCTCACCCTTTGTTTGGGAAAACCAGCTGATGTTTATCTGATCGATGAACCATCGGCGTATCTGGACTCCGAGCAGAGATTGATGGCTGCCAGGGTCATCAAAAGGTCAGAGGTCACATCTTTCTCTTCCACTGTTTCGAATGCATCTTTATTTAGCTTTGCATCCTCACAACCATTTGTGTGTAGGTACATCCTCCACGCAAAGAAGACAGCCTTTGTGGTGGAGCATGACTTCATCATGGCGACCTACTTGGCGGACAGAGTCATTGTGTTTGACGGCATTCCCTCCAAGAAAACAGCCGCTAACACGTAAGACACAGGAAAACATTTTAAAAAAGCTGAACATGTTGTCATGACGGCGTGAAGACTGAGGTGAATGTCTTTGTGTTTGTTAGCCCTCAGGGTTTGTTAGCGGGGATGAACCGCTTCCTGGCGCTGCTGGAAATCACGTTCAGAAGAGACCCGAACAACTTTAGACCACGCATCAACAAGCTCAACTCTATCAAGGTCTTTATAGCTGTGCATTAATCCAGTTTCACCAATCCAAGCGACAGAATTCACGCGACAGGTCTGAGTTGGTGAAGGGATTGAAATCAGCCGCTGCCTGAAAGCGTGGACATAACCAGTTCAAACTCGAACCATCTCGTAAAACCAGAAAATGTTCTCCTCTTTGAATCCAGCTGTTCACCTGATCTGCTTCATATTTGAATTTCGAGGTTGTTGTAGTTGCATGACCTTTGACCCTCGGTTTTGGGTTAGGTTCTGGTGATGAGTCCATGTTTGCGACGGCTCTGATTTGTGCTCTCTCTCTCTCTCTCTCTCTCTCTCAGGACACCGAACAGAAAAAGAGCGGGAACTATTTCTTCTTGGATGACTAAGACGACTTCCTGTGTGACCAACTCAGACTTCCTGCAGGCTGCGTTTAGCAAATAGCAACCATGTTTTAAATCGTAACAAATGGAAAGAAAATAAATCATCGGCCTTCATACACCCGGCTGCCGTCTCGTGAAAACGTTAACAAGCGCACATTCCATTCTGTGTCTGTCAACCTAAACGTAGCAGGTTGTACTGAGGAGCCAGCGACATCATGGAGCATTACGCAGCCTGTTTTAACTCCTGTAACCACGGCAACTGGTAATAAACTGATAATACCGAACCTACAAACAGCTTCAGTCTTTATATGACGTTTTTTTAGTGCTAAGACTTTGAGTCTTTGACCAAAGCATCATAGTAAAGGGGGGGGGGGGACCCAGTACCAGTACCAGTACTGAGGGGTACTAGGTACATTTTTCCGGATGCTTGGAGTTTTCCGTGTGTGTGTGTGTGTGTGTGTGTGTGTGTGTGTGTGTGTGTGTGTGTGTTTTCCCACAACAACTTCAACTCTCAATATCTGATGTGTTTTCATAAGACTGTGTGTTCTGATTGTTTAAAGGGATATAAAACCAAAAACACCGACTCAGTCACCGACTCAGTCACCGACTCAGTCACCGACTCAGTCACAGACTCAGTCAGCCTGCAGACTGTGTGGACCACTGGTCCACTGTGCCAAAACAGATGAAAGACAATGTAGCTACAGCCGCTGATGTAAACTCCAGATAAGATGAATTAAACTGTTTTGACGACAACGTTTGATCTGTTTTTTTATTTTTCTGTGGAAAATGAAATGATGGACGTGTTTTTCCGCCCAGTTTAGATGTTCTGAGAACATTGAGATTATGGAAGCTGTCCACTGTCCAACAAGTCAGGACAACAGGAGACGGACGTCTCTGTGTCCGTGTTGATGTCAGGGTGTTGATGTTGATCCGAGCTGCTGGGGGGAGTGGGGAGGGGGGCGAGCAGCTGATCAAACCACTCCGGCTCGTCCAGGTTTATGTCAACAAACGCGTCAGAGGAATAAAGAGCTGATGAAGCAGAGAGACAAAACTCTGTTAGATATATTGTTCTCATGACACGGAGACACTGGTCAGTCTGAGGACACTCACATGGACTGTTGTCCTCACTCTGCTGTGTCTCCACAGGGTCATTGAGGGTCATGGAGCCCTGACTGCCGGGTGCCGTCTCCACCGCGCTGTGTCCCAGCTGCTCCTGTGGATCTGCACAGAGGAACCCAGCCAGAGGAGGAGAGCAGGCAGTGACGTTAGAACTGTGAGGACGCTTTTTCTGTTTAACTTTTTAACAGCTCACATCTTCATGGAGCTGCTTTGACCTCTGAGGGTTAAAGGTTAAACTCGAACTCGTTCTGTCAAACGCTTTAGAGAACGTTGGTCTTTCGGCACAAAGAGAGTCGTGTTGTGTTTGTACCGTTTCCTGTGGCGGCGTCCTTTTCCCCAGACAGTGGACACGTGCCATTGGCCACAGGAGGAGGTGAAAGGTCATTGGTGGGCAGGTGGTCGTTTGGGTCTTAGAAACAACACACAGTGACCACAGGTCAGGAAAAGTCTTATACAAAGTCGTGTTTGTTTACATGGAGTGGGAGACACAAAGCGCACACCTAGGTCATCCAGGTAGACGGGTTCAAAGGTGCCGGCGGGTTCGCACAGCTGACTGATGGTTTGATCTGGACGCTGGAGGTCAAACGAGTGCGTCTGGACAAACAGGTGAACTGGCAGGTTAGTGTCTGGTACCTGGCAGAGTCTTACCAACGTGCTGTGTGTCACCAACCCTGGCTGCTCTGCGCAGGAAGAAGAGGATCACACACAGCGCGATGATCAACATCAGCATCACCACCAGGAGGACGTAACCTGGTCGAGAGACGGAGAGAGAGAGAGAGAGTCACATGTGCTGATTGTGCATGATTATAATCACAGATTATAATCATGCACAAGTATGTATGTATACATACTATACAGATATACTGTATACATACTGTATACACACACATATATATATATGTGTGTATAGATAGATAGATAGATAGATAGATAGATAGATAGATAGATAGATGCAGCGTCTCACCCACTGGTGTGTTACCATCGTCTTCACGCGGAGCTGGAAGACAGAGACACATCAGCGTCTTGGTAAATGTTTGTCTTCACTGCTCAGTGATGATGAGAAACAGAAACAACATGTAGCAACAGTGTCATGTTTGTGTGTGTCTGATGGTTTGTTGGATGAGTGTGAGTCTGTGTGTGTGTGTGTGTGTGTGTGTGTGTGTGGCAGTCGGAGGATCACGTGGTGGTTGTGGTTAGACACACAGGAAGACAAACTGAGACACAGCCTGCGCGCCGCCTGCAGTTATGTACCAGGCGTTGATGAGGCGCCTCCTGTCGCCATGGTAACCGCCGTCCCGTTATCGCCCGCATCCTGGGTCACTGGCCCTGATGCATGGGACCAGGCCGTCGCAGGGGATGTCGTGCTGCCACCTACGTCCTCTGCTGTGCGAGACGTCCTGTCCTCTGTGTCCATGTCCCTCGTTTCTCCCAGAGTCTGAAACGAAAGCGTTTCATCGACGTTGTGTATTTGTTATTTGTTGTGTAGTTTCTCTCCTCCGTCATCATTTCATACTCGACAGGTTGTGTTTCAGTGTCTGAGGAGGCACCAGCCCTCACCTCGTGTGTGGCATTCACTGACGCCGTGTGTGTGGCGTTGTTCAGAGCGTTGTTCAAAGGCTGAGAGGGAGACGTCATCCAGAGGGCAGTGGGATCTGCCGGACAGACACACACACACACACACACACACACACACACAGAGGACAGTGATGGGTCACTGAGTCAAGAGCTCGGTGATGTTTTGATGCAGAAACCTGAGCAGAACAGGACACAACCCACTGATCCACATGACGTACAGTACCTCCACTGTCCTCCAGGGTCCGTCCAACAGTCGTCTCATGTTGTCCTCCGGAAATCGAACCCACGGCCAGAGCTGCAGAGACGAACAGAAAAAAAGAGATGGAGGGAAAACGATGAGAGTTTGTCAGAGGACGCAGAAGTGACACTCGTTCACGCTGTCGCAGTGGACGGACACAGGTGAGGAGATTGTGATTTCCTGTTGTGTTTTGTTCTCCAGAAGAAGAATCTGGTTTTGGGACATTCGTGTGCTACTTCCTGCGAAGTGTCTTCAGGCGCCGAGAGAAAAAAACGTACGTAAAAAACGTAAAAGCGCGTACTGATGAAGCAGCTGTGACTCCAACAGGCCTCATCACGTCGGCCAGGAGAAGTCAAAGCAGCTGTGACTCACCCAGGACGCAGAGGCGACTCCACAGCTGCATCATGGTGGCGAGGTTCTCGTGTCTCTCAGGTTCAGGTCCTCAGATGGTGGACGATCATCAGGAAGGTTTCTGTTCTCTTGATTTTGTTTCTGTTTCCAGAAGCTGCTGCTTTGTTCTCACTTCTTCTCTCTGAGCATTCGGCTTTGTCTCTCTCTCTCTCTCTCTCTCTCTCTCTCTCTCTCTCTCGCTTCCTCTGTCTACCTGCTCTCTGAGCGTCTCTCGACCTGCCCCCCCCCCCACCCACTCCTCTTTACCGCTCTTTCATCCTGACTCTCGTCTTCTGTCTTCTCCTCTGTTCAGTTCATGGCAGTGGATGAGAAGGTCTTGATTTTATAGTTTTATAGTTTTATATGGATTTTATTCTGATACATTCATATAAACAGTGTTGAGCTGTTTGAATTTACATATGGTTTATAATGTAACCCGAACCTCTCTCTCTCTCTCTCTCTCTCTCTCTCTCCCTCCCTCTCTCTCTCTCTCGCTGCTGCTGCTGCTGCTGCTGCTGCTGCTGCTGCTGCTGCTGCTGCTGCTGCTGCTGCTGCTGCTGCTGCTGCTGCTGCTGCTGCTGCTGCTGCTGCTGCTGCTGCTGCTGCTGCTGCTGCTGCTGCTGCTGCTGCTGCTGCTGCTGCTGCTGCTGCTGCTGCTGCTGCTGCTGCTGCTGCTGCTGCTGCTGCTGCTGCTGCTGCTGCTGCTGCTGCTGCTCTCGCTGTCATCTGCTCGTCTCACTAAAGATACAAAGATACAAAATCTCACGTCTGTTTCATCTGTGAGTCCATCTGATCGATGACGAGCGGTGGTTCCCAACCACTGGTCCGAGGGCCGGCACTGGGCCGCAGATGCACTGACCTCCTGACGGGCTGTGAGAAGAAGCTTCAGGTAACGAGGTGAATAATTCAAGGTTCTGTCTGTGAATGAAGTTCTGATTTAGTTTCAGCTCATTAACAGATACAATCTGTTCATTAATTATCATCCAGTTTCAACCAAACACCGTCACAGCGACTGTGATGTAAGGATCTGCAGTGTGGTGATGCACAGACGCAGGAGAAGGTCGGTGTGGTCTCCAACACTTCAGCATCACAACCACAGAAGCTGTTTGATCTGTGATCAAACCAGGAGTCGCTGAAGCCGCTCATTAAACAGCGCCACCTGTCCTCAGGTCATCCAAGGTTTACGTACTACACTTTGTTTCCATAGCACCGTGCAGAAATCTGAATAGAAGGTGCCATGTTGACACTTCATCTGCTTTCATGAAGAACTACACAACAAAGATGGAAACAGACAAGAAGGTAATGATTCTCATTATGTTTTACCACCTTGACGGAAGAGAGAGAGAGACAGAGAGACAGTCAAGTGACATGTCTTAGCAGTGGTTCGCCCACAGGTGGCAGCGTCTCATTTCACATGAACGTTTCAGCTGTAACAGGGACGACACAGACAGGTGGAGGACAGAAAAGAATTGATCTTCATAATAACCTACAATCAATTCTTCTTCCATCGACAGACATTTTCCACTGATATATAAATATGTATTATTTTATTACATTGTAATATGCAGTTATTATAAAATTATATTTATAAATATCCACTTATTCAAATACAGCCAGGAATCTTCATCCCTATGTAAAAGTCCACACCCGTCACAGGTTCTGTGCTTTTATGAGCCCATGGCTTTCTGCTGGTGGCTGATTAGAGGTTTTATTGATCGGTTGACTGGTTGATTGGTTGATTGGTTGATTGGTTGACTGGTTGACTGGTTGATTGGTTGATTGGTTGACTGGTTGACTGGTTGATTGGTTGACTGGTTGACTGGTTGAATGGTTGATTGGTTGATTGGTTGATTGGTTGACTGGTTGACTGGTTGATTGGTTGATTGGTTGACTGGTTGACTGGTTGAATGGTTGAATGGTTAACTGGTTGATTGGTTGACTGGTTGATTGGTTGACTGGTTGATTGGTTGATTGGTTAACTGGTTGATTGGTTGACTGGTTGATTGGTTGACTGGTTGATTGGTTGATTAGTTGACTGGTTGATTGGTTGATTGGTTGATTGGTTGATTGTTTTATACTGGTTAATATTGTGCAGTATGAGACCAGCAGGTCCGGTCACTCCTCAGCAGAGATGTCCGGTGCGATGCTGTGCTCCTGGGCGATGGCGGCCAGCTCTTTGAGGAACTCTGCGTACAGGACGATGGCGAACACTCGGCTCTTGGCCTGTGGTGGGATCGGCGGACAGGGCAGCGGGACATCAGGACCAGGACATGAATCCAGGACGATATCCCAGCCCTGAGACTCCAGATGCTCTGAGGAGCAGGAGGAAGTGTGATTAAATTCCGTTGATACATTTCATGTTGTGTTTGTGTGTTTGAACGTTGTGTCCATTCACCTGTCAACTTGTTGTCTTGGTCTTTGGCCAACAAGAACCTCCAGGCGTGTGTGAGCAACGCCGGGTAATCGGGTCGGGCTGCAGTGTAACGCTCAATCTGAGCACGGACCGACACCAACACCTGCAGCACCAACACACACACACACACACACACACACACACACACACACACACACACACACACAGACCATTTACACACAACAACGTTGGAGGCGGAGCCAGCGTCAGTGAGCAGAGTGCACCTGTGTGGAGGTGTTACCTGATGCAGTGTGCGTACGCTGGGCTGGTGGCGCCGTGTGTCTGTGCTGAGCAGGAAGGATCTCAGCAGAGGTTGTGGGTACGACGCCAGCTGGGCCAGGATCCCTGTCACCAACAGATTCACAGCAATGGAGTTCTCCAGGAGGTTCTCCAGCCGGGACAACAGGACGCTGATGAACGGACCTGAGACACCGAGTGATAACAAGTGATAATAACTGTGTTATGACTCTGTGTTATGACTCTGTGTTATGACTCTGTGTTGTGTCCATTTATTTAGCTGTGTTGTTTATTCGTTATCAGGAAGCATCCTAAACCAACACACCTGTGAGGGGAACGCCATGTTTCCTCCCTGTCTCCTCTCCTGTCTCCTCTCCTGTCTCCTCTCCTGTCCCCTCCTCCTCTCCATCGTCCCATGAGGAGCTCCAGCTCCGTTCGTTCTCCGTCTCCTCCTCCAGTTTTTGCTTCAGTGCTCGTACTCGTTCTGTAAACGTGCTGATGTCATCTGTGATGTCATCTGTGACGTCATCTGTGACATCATCTGTGACATCATCTGTGACGTCATCTGTGACGTCATCGTGGTCCGGCTTCTGTCCAGTGGAGCTCATGAGCTCGTGGTAGTGGGACAGGAAGCTGTCACTGTCAGTGTGTGTGGGGTCAGTGAGACTTGGACCATGTGACTTGGGTTCATTGTGTAACACATCTGTCACCACACACAGCACTGAATGTTGTGCGCTGTGCTGTTTGTGTGTTGTGTGATTGATAATTGTGGCGTCACTCAGGTTGTCGCTTTCTTCATCACCTTCATCACCTTCATCACAACCACAGGTTTGAACCTGATGTTCTGCATCTGTCCCCTCATTACCTTCACCTTCCTCCTCCCTCCTCCTCCCTGCCTCCTTCCCTCCTCCCTCCCTCCTCCTCCCTGCCTCCTTCCCTCCTCCCTCCCTCCTCCTGACTTCCTCCGTTTCCGTCCTCTCTCTTCTTGTTGACGTTGTCGTGACGGTTGATGTTGTCATCGTTGTCGCTGCTCGCTGATTGGTTGAAGTGCTTCCATGCGCTTGCGTGTCTTCCTGGGAAACCAGATTGTAGACGAGAACGTCATCCTGAAACTCTGATTCCTCGACATACGAGCCGTGGACCAACCTGATGGCGCTCCGTCGCATTTCCTGAATGTGCTCAGGAGGAGGAGGAGGAGGAGGAGGGGGAGGAGTCTGCGTACATGAACCCACAGTCACGCTGCCGTTAACAACCCCCGAGCCGATGATGGCTCCTGAAGAGGAATCATCATCATCATCATCATCATCTCCAAAGATGTCGTCCCACTCCAGCTCCAGGGCAGAACTCGCTCTTCCGGCCTGGTTGCCTGTGGAGACGGTGTCTGAGGGGGAGGGGGAGGGGGAGGGGGCCAGGGGGTGGGCAGCTGGTCTCTGTGGCGTCTCCTCTGTGTCGGAGCGGTTTCCCTCTGGTGAAGGCCTGATGCCGTCGTATGGAGCCGACCACCAGCGACAGGCCCTGCAGGGAGACAAACCGTCAGACGCCCGGTGGAGCAGAGGAAACATCTGGTGATGGAGAGATGAGGCACTCTGACCTGTGGGAGGTGGAGATGGCCTGGCGGGCGTCAGAGAGGTAGTGGAGATAGTTCACGTCCATCAGGAAGTCTGAACCTCGACAGTAACCCACGCTGTCTGATGACGCAACAGTGACATCAGTTCACCTACAGGTGAAGGTGAGCAGGTACCTGTGTCGTGTGTGTGTGTGTGTGTGACTGACCTGCTCCTCTGGGCCAGTGGATGAGCTCAGAGTGTGTGTGTGTCCGTGTGTGTGTTGTGTTGTGGAGGTGCACGGGGCACCATGAAGGCATGAGGAGCAGGAAGGAGGTGGCGGCGGCGGCGAGAGGGGAGGAGTCACAGACTCTTGGCTTCCTGCTCAGGTGTCTGCAGGGAATCAGAAACCTGGACACACAGAGACGCCCAGATCAAAGAGACACAATGGTGTGTGTGTGTGTGTGTGTGTGTGTGTGTGTGTGTGTGTGTGTGTGTGTGTGTGTGTGTGTGTGTGTGTGTGTGTGTGTGTGTGTGTGTGTGTGCGTGTGTGTGTGTGTGTGCGTGTGTGTGTGTGTGTGTGTAGACTGACCTGAAGACCAGCTGCAGCATGACATCTTCACAGAACAGACCAATCAGAGTCCTGAACAGAGCCAGAGACACTGTGCCCAGCTGATGGAGACACAACACGCTCTGAGGTCACGACCTGTGCGTGAGACGAAGCGTTGTGTCAGTGTTGTTGTGTCAGTGTGCGTTACCTGGAACGGTGTGTTGACCCTGCTGACCAGTGTGTCCAGGACGTGCACGTTGTCGTGTGTGTGCAGCAGGATGAAGGAGAGGAAGGTGTGGAGGAGAGCGGGCGCCGAGATGGAGCGGAGGAACAGGTCCAGGTACGCCGTGGTGGTCATCACCTCCTCCACCGTCAGCTACACACACACACACACACACACACACAGACAGAGCCATGGCGTCAGAACACACAGGGCCACGTGGCATATGTGAGTGTGGGTCGTGATGTGTTCAGGGACCTTATGTAGAGCAGGAGCCAGCACAGGAACCAGGAAGCCATTGTAGATGTAACCGAGCAACTGAGAGCAGATGGAGGAATGAGCCACCTGAGAGAACCAGATAACACACACACACACACACACACACACACACACACACACACACACAGTGATGTATGTCTCTCTTTATCTGCTTGTGTGTGTGTGTGTGTGTGTGTGTGTGTGTGTGTGTGTGTGTGCGTTGCCTTGGTAACAGCACCACAGAAGTCCAGTGAGTGCAGGAAGTGGACCAGAGCCGGAACCTGTTGAGCCCAAACAGGAAGTGAACGTCAACATTCATCCATTTTTTTTAAATAATCTTTTTAAGGAGCAGAAGAAAAATAATGTTTGTTACTTGACGACTCTATTTTAGGTTTTTATAGTGACTTTTGTCTTTATTTTGATTGAAAACACTATTTCTGGACCGTATGGTCGTCATGGTTACCTGCTGCCAGTCAGCCTCGTCCAGACGGTGCCAGTCTTCACTGTAAACCTGCAGCCGGGCCGGGAGGGACGAGTACAGACCCGACAGACCTGTGGCCAGCACCTGTCCACACACACACACACACACACACACACACACACACACACACACACACACACACACA
>JAFBJQ010001022.1:175661-192016 GCA_016785345.1 Trinectes maculatus
TTTATTTAATGTTCGCTTGTAGTCGTTTCCTGTCACTTGTCAGTGTGTTTTGTTTTGTTTTGTTTTGTTTTGTTTTGTCATCACAAAGTGACAAACTGTTGTTGTCTCTGTCTGCTGTGTTAGCGTTGTGTTGTGCTGGTTCACTCTGATGATACTGGTCGCACAGGTTTGTCCGCCATGTTTTTTTTTTCAGCTGTGACGTCACGCGGCGGCGGTGCGGGGAGGGAGGGGCCAGCGGGGGGGGGGGGGGGCCGGGGGGAACCGGGCGCNGGGGGGGGGGGGGGGGGGGGGGGGGGGGGGGGGGGGGGGGGGGGGGGGTCTGGAGGAACTTGGCGCAGAAACACGTTGTTTTAGACAAAGTGCGGGTTTTTGTTTTAGCGTCTCTGTGGCCTGAGGGTGGCGCTGTCCGGGGAAACTTGTCCCGTGTTGGAGAGTTGTTGTGGTTGTTAGCGACGCCGGAACCGGAACAATGTGTCTGTGTTGACCCAAAACAACCGCAGCTCCCCGGACGAGGAGGAGACGGGACACCGGGGACAGACAGACAGACAGGACACCGGGGACAGACAGACAGGACACCGGGCGGGACAGAGGGAGAGACAGGGATACGGGGACAGACAGACAGAGAGAGAGAGAGAGACAGGGATACGGGGACAGACAGACGGGGACATGGCCGAGGCCCGGTCCGAGGAGGACGAGGACAACATGATGAGGGACACTCGGGAACCAGCGGTCCGAAGACAGCCGAACGCCTCCGGAGGTAAAGAAAAACCACAAACAGCAGAATAAAGGGCGATTCCACCTGATCTCGATCACACTAAAGTGCGTTAAATGTCCGACCTGTCTGATAACACAGCTGCTGTCTGTCGCCACGTTTCTAAAAAAGTGCAGAAAGTTAAAGGGAGTTTGGTGAAATGTTTGTTTTCACATGTGTCAGGTGATTAATTCACCAGACACCAATTAATTCATTAATGATTAAAGTCATTAATGAATGAGCTGCAGCTGTGTCAGCAGATTAAAGCAGATTATCAGCGTTCATACTCACATAGTTCATACTGAACAGTAAACGACACACACACGTCACTGTGTGTGTGTGTGTGTGTGTGTGTGTGTGTGTGTTTTACCTGGGCCAACACCAAGCCATAAAATCTTATATCAAAAAGCCAGTGCCTAACCCATTGTTAGGGTCAAAGTTCACACACACACACAGAAACACACACAGAAACCTGACTCGTTGGCTGTAATGGTTGTGTGTGTGTCATTGTGTAGTGTATAATTTGACTTCAGAAAGTTACCACAAGTGTGAGAGTAAACAGGATGAATCACAGCTCAGTCACATCTGTCACATCTGTAACTGCACATTCAGACAACGTAAACCTTCGTCCTAAACATATTTATACTATAGATATAGATATATGAATATATATATATATATATATAGACAGATAGATAGATAGATAGTATATATTTATAGTTTCCACCTTCTCACGCTCACGATCAATGATCAAACATTTTAAATCATGATTTGTGTGTATTAACGTGAATGACTTGTTACACAGCAGAACAGAAATCACCAGCATGCTCTTCTTCTCTCTGTCAGTCACCACGGCAACAAGCAGTTTTATGTCACAAAGAATAAAGTTACAATAGTAAACAATTCACACAACCGGTGACACTGTGTGTTGATTGTCAGTCGGTTGGTGTTGTGTCACGGAACGACAGTCTGAGCGTCTGTTCAAAGTTTAAAGTGATTTGACTTTTTGTTTATTCCAAAGACGTTTTTCATCATGGAGGAAAATTAAACGGAATTTTGGAAGCAAACAACAATTAGGTTGCGTCATTGTGTGCCACATTCGACCACTGTAATTCTGTGTGTGTGTGTGTGTGTGTGTGTGTGTGTGTGTGTGTGTGTGTGTGTGTCGCGCTGTAGCTTCTTTTAATGTTTGGCTCTTCACGAGTCAGTTCCACTGTGTATGGCGCTCCTTCAGCTGCCATCTGTGACCTCTGACCTCCCGCAGTGGCAGTAGAGAAGCAGGACAGATGTTGCACACGTGAGGAGCAGTTTGCTGAGGTGTGCACTCAGCTGCCTGCAGCAGGTCAAACATCTGGTTGTGTTAAAGCTCCTCGTGAACCCCAGCAGCCAATCCCTGCCTCGCCTATTGGACGCTCTCCACCAATCAGGAAGCTCGGCTGGCACTGATGGGCGGTCCGGCTCCTGGAGAGCAGAGAAGGCGAGGAAGGAGCGGAGGACGGAAAAGTTTTGGACGAGCAGAGTAGAAAGAAGAGGAGGAGAAGGAGGGATATGTTTTCCTTCAGGGAGGTGAACGGACCTGGTGCTCAGTCTGAGGTGACGAGGAGCAGCAGAGAACCTCTCTTCTCCACGTTCATCTCGAGAAGGTTCCTGTGAGGACGTGTTCAGACAAAGGTTCTTCATTTTCATTTTCCCTTCTCTTCATCATCCGTTGTAGCAGCCATGTTGGCCGAGTCGTTAGGTTTACTGAAGATGACAACGTTTCTGTGACTGACGAAGGTGACAACTGGATAAATAAAACTGGTTTGAACAAACGTTGTGACTGTGACGCGCTGTCTCTCTGGAGGTGTTGCTCTTTACGTCTTCATCCATCATCAGGCTCTGGAGTAAAAAGGAGTTTATTAATCAGAGTATTGATCACGGTCTCTGTTTGTGTCTCCACAGGTCGTCCTGACAGACGCAAACCCGAGCATCGCCACAGGTCAGACATCTTCTCTTCTTCCTCTGCGTCTGTATTAATACGATTGTTGGAAGATCAAAATGGAGTCCGTCCAGATTCACGTTATAGTTTGGAATCAGAAGTCATGTCCACTCACCTGAAAACATGCGTCACATGACCTGTCAGGTGTAAACAGGAAGCAGCTAGTTGCTAAGTAACAGACAATAAAACACGTCCCCGGAGGTTTTCAAAATAAAACACGTCCCCTGAGGTTTTCAAAATAAAAGGGGGGGCAAGCAGTGTTAACAAAAGTCTGTTTTAGAGGCTGGAATGTGGATGTCAGATGTAACCATAGCAACAGTGATGAGTTAAAACTAAGTGATGTCACGTGGTGTGATGTGTAGCTGGAGAGCGTTTGACGTCCAGGGGAAAGATCTCGTCTCTCTGAGCTCAGCCTTCTTTTGTCCCCAGTAGAGTAGAAAAACTCTTCACACACATGTGCTGCTCAGCGTCCTGCCCCCACCTCCTTTGGTCTCTGGGTCTGACACACTCCTTAAAGTATTTTGGCCCTCGGCCGGTCGGCATGGCAACGAGCGGAGAAGTCACAGGGTTTAAAGACTGTGTTTATTGGGGAAACAGAAGCTCGCTTTGAAACAGAGGAGAAACGAACTGGGTTGTGAGAAGTTTGTGAATCAGCTGACTGCTCCCGACACCTGATGGAACATCAGACGTCTTTGTCACATGATGATAAACGATCCTCCTCCCAGAAGACCACTGGAGCCAGAGGAGAAGCCGCGGGCTCAAACATAATGTGGACCAAAGTGACGACTCAGCAACTCAGACGCACGTCAACAAAATCCACTGTGATCATTCACACAGCACAAAGTTCACAGAGCGCTGCCGTTGTCCCGCCCCCTTTTTTTCAGCAAACAGGCAGAAATGGAAAGAGGATGAGTGTTTTTCCATCAGAGGGTTGAGTCATGTGTGTTTGAGGCTCCGAGGCACAGAGACAGAGACAGAGACAGAGACAGAGACAGAGACAGAGACAGAGACAGAGACAGACTGTCTCACAAACTGGTCCTGGAGATCACTCATCACCTGAATCGTCGCAGACAGGTGACGTCTGGGAATTTGAGGAGCGTTCTAAAAAAAAAAAAACTAGGAGGGTTTTCCAGATTGTGTCTCTCTGGGATGTTCAGAGTGTCCATGTGTCCTCAGCAGAGGAGACATGTTGACTCTTTGTTCAGGGACACAGGAGGTGTGAGGAGGACGGAGATCAGGCATTTGTTGATTTGTCCTTTGTCTCACCCCTGAAGACGGCGCCTGGAGGTTTTGCTGTGTTGATGAAGCTGATCTCAGGTCAGAGGTCACAGTTGTTTACTCAGACGATGTGTCGTGCGTATGAGTACGTTCATGTGTAGAGTGTAAAGTATCTGCTGACCACTGGGTGGGACGAGCGAGGGATGTTTGTCAGTGGAAAACAGAGAGAGAGAGAGAGAGAGAGATTTACAGAGGTGAAATAATGTGACTCATGGTTTCCTTCTTTTTTCTTTCTCTGTGTCTGTAGTCAGGGTCCTCTGTCGTCCATCAGAGCCGCCATCAAGAGGAGTGAGTGACACTCAGCCCGCCTGTCTGTCTGCCTGTCTGCCTGTCTGTCTGTCTGTCTGTAAAAGTCTGCTTTAAATTCTGTCTGTCTGCTTTAAAACAATAAATCAAGCCGCATGGCGCCTGTCTGTCTGCTGTTTTCTGTCTGTCAGCCTCCACCAGGTCCACATGTCTCTCCGAGACATCCAGAGATAGAGAGCGAGACAGGGACAGAGAGCGAGACAGGAGGTGAGGCGCTGTTTGATGTTGATCTGTGTCATGAGTTGGAAACAAAGTTCTGATTTGTCCAGTTACTTTTTTTGACCTTTATTGTTGATTCCTCAGACTCTCACTTCCTGTTGTTTGTACCTGTTGCCAGGCGACCGGAGATCACCATCCTGTCTGCAGAGCCGCTGGCCTCCACGTCCTGGTTCCCAGGGGCCTCTGGAGGATTCCCCGCTCCCCCGCCGCCCGCTGCGCAGATCTGGGGCGCCACCATCCCTCCGTCCATCCAGGTAAAGGTCTCTCCTCCTGTTTGTGTCCCACGGTCGGCGTGACAGTGTCGTGAAAGAGCGTCTCTCTGCCGCAGCCTCCTCCCTCCTATGAGGAGGTGATCAGGGAGAAGACACAGGAGCACCACCTGCCACCTGCCTCCCCCCGCTCCTCATCCTCCTCCTCATCCTCACTGCGTCCAACGCCCACCATCACCATTGCCACACAGACTGACCCGGGATCAGACCCGCAGGGTGAGTCTGCTCCTCTGTTCATCATCATCATCATCATCATCATCATCATCATCATCATCATCATCATCTTCATCATCTGTCGTTATCGTTTGTTTCTAAATATTTTGTGTTTTGTTCAGCGAGACAACCGGTGAGACCCAGGCGACCGCCCCGCCCACTGCCCCCCAGATCAGCTGATGATGTCACCATAACCTCCAGCCAGTCCACACTCACATCCCTGAGCAGTGACAGCGTGTGCGAGACGCTCACACACACCTCAGCACACACACAGTGCGAACTCGGTTCACCTTTGACCTCCAGCACATGTTCTCAGACTGTGTCCGTTGACTCTTCAGCTCCTGCGACGGACTCTTCTCCCGTCCAGGTGGAGCGCCCTAGGCCACGCCCTCGTTCTAAGTTTGGTGTCCAGCCAGTCAGCTGCAACGAGGTCAAAGTTCAGACTTTGGTAAAACTGCGAGAGGACGGTTTGGCTACATTAGCTGCCCGCGCTCAAGGAGACGCCGCTAACCAAAGACTAAGTCAGGGGAAATACCTGCAGGAGCTGCTCGAGGCCTTTAGTGCTGACGACTGGGGCTTTCCTGATCGCCATAGCAACAGCAGTGGAAGCAGCCAGTCAGAAAGCGAGGAGGAAGAAGGCCTGGAGGACATGGCGACTCTGAAAGCGAGGATACAGGCCTTCGAGCAGCAGCAGGTGGCCGATGGGGAAACTGATGATCGAGATTCTGTTGTGACAAAGAGACCTGAGCCACGACCACGCCCTCGTCTCCAGGGGCAACCGGCCAAATCCGCCCCCCCCATCACTGCACCTAAACCCAAAAACCTTTCACATGCTCCAAAACTGTCCAGCAAAGGATTCTGGGAAGACGATGGTTTGACAGCTGTGTCGACGGACGTGGTCGGACTGAGAACATCTGAATCTTCAAGTCAGAACCTGACACCTCAGACTGCGACAGAACCAGAACCAATGACAGAACCAGAACCAGCAACAGAACCAACAGCAGAACCAGAACCAGCGACAGAACCAGAACCAGAACCAGCGACAGAACCAGAACCAGCGACTGAACCAGAACCAGTGACAGAACCAGAACCAGCGACAGAACCAGAACCAGTGACAGAACCAGAACCAGCGACAGAACCAGCGCCGTCCTCTGCCTCCACGTCTGCTCTGCCTTTGTCCCCACAGCCATTTAAAAAACCATCAGTCGCACCGAAACCCCGGTCTGCTGCAGAACCCCTCACGCCCGGTCTCCCTCCTCCTGTCACCGCCCCCGTCCCGGCCCCCAGGCCACCTCCCCCAAAACTCAGCCCCTCCCTGAGCGACACCTCCTCCTTAACCAACCCAAAACCCCCACCCAGACCTCCAGTGGCGCCCAGGGCCAGCATGGCAGCAGCACACCAGGAGAAGAGCAGCACAGCTGGGCAGACCACCCCGACTCTCCCCCCGAGACCCTCAGTGGAGGCCGGCGGCGGAGCGCCGACGCCACATCAGGCTGATGAGAGGCACAGCACTGCAAAGCAAAGAAGTCAGTGGAAAGAGGGAAATATTTTATCCTCAATAAATGTATCGCTATGGTAACTAATCTGTGGTATGGGATAAAACAGTATTTTTATTATTATTGTTGTCGCTGATGTCATCACCAAAGCCTGCTGGGTAACATCCACCATCTTCTCTACTGACGTTTCAGTGAAAGTAGGAAGTGCTCGTCCAGGCATCCCAACCAAACAAGCCTGCTGGGTAACATCCACCATCTTCTCTACTGACGTTTCAGTGAAAGTAGGAAGTGCTCGTCCAGGCATCCCAACCAAACCAACTGTACTGACCTCACCACGCAGAGCCAGCGGTGAGTGTGTGTGTGTGTGTGTGTGTGTGTGTGTGTGTGTGTGTGTGTGTGTGTGTGTGTGTGAGAGGGGGTTATTATGCAATCAGACCCCTGCAAAAGACAAGTGCCATGATTGTATGAGAGGAAAAAAAGGGCCTACTGTTTCTGTGTCAGAAGTGTGTTTGTGTGTGTGTGTGTGTGTGTGTGTGTTTGTGTGTGTGCGTGTGCGTGTGTGTGTGTGCGTGCGTGTGTGTGTGTGTGTGTGTTTGTGCTGACAGTGTATTTGTTTGTGTTATTGGCTCCCTCATTCACCAGCAGCTTGTTAAAGTGTCCACATGTAACCAGTTTGTGTGTGTGTTTTCATATGTTTGTCACTTACTGTCTCACACTGTTCGTTACTCTTCTGTTGTAGTTGTTGTTGTTGTTGTTGTTGTTGTTGTTATTGTTGTTATTGTTGTTGTTCCTCTGTCACTCCATCCACAGCTCCAAATCTGGGAGCCAACTCTTCCCCAGCTCCTCCAAATCCAAACCCAGTCTCAGCCAAACCTGCAGCAGTCAGACCATCAGGACCAGTTCCACCCAAACCACTCATCCCAGCTCCGGCTGTGAGGCAGAGCCCTGTGACCCCGACCAGAGCAGAAACTCACAACAACACAAACACAAACTGCCCGGATCCTGCTCCGCCTCCCCGGTGAGACACACGGCGGCGAGTCTGAGCTTACAGATAATCCAGGATAATCACGCTCCATTTCCCCTCTGTAGGCCTTCAGGTGTGAAGCTCCTCCCTCTTCGCCCTCCACCAATGAAATCTACTCCTGGACGCCCGCCACCTCCAGCTGTCAGTTCAGCTTCCTCAGACAACCAGATCCCACCCTCTTCCAGAGCCAGTCCCGCCCCCACCATGTCCCCTGGTGGCCAGTGTCTACCTTCACAGTCTCCTCAGCTATTGGCACAAAGGGCCCCAAAGAAAGGCCCCCCTCTGCCCCCCCGTCCTAAACCCGGACATCCACTCTATGACATCTACATGGTGTGGATTTACACACACACACACACACGCACACACACACACACAAACAAACAAACAATAAATACGAGATCATAGATTTCAGCCCTGAGTTATTGTAGTTTACTTTACCACAGAAACAGGAAGTCCTGATTGTCCTGGACGACCCCGGCCCAGCGCCGCCTGAGCGTCCCTCAAGTGAGGGGCAGGGTCAGACGACCGTGACCCCTGTTATCATCCCACCACAGTGTCTCCTGGATATGGACAACCAGCCAGAACCAGGCCTCCGTCAGGACAGCGAGTGTAAACGGGCCCTGGAGGACGAGGGCCTGTCAGAGTCCCAGGTACTCGCACACCCGGCTGAACCTGGAGGTTTTATTTCAGCCTGTGTTGTTACGTAACGTAACGTAACGTAACACACCGCGACTCACTGTTTCTCATCATTAAAGCTGTGTTCCAGGATGTAAGCAGATGATATTTTTGTCTGGTTTCAGTCCATTCTGCCTGTGCAGCCTCCTGAACAGAAAGAACAGCCAGAGCCGCCTCCTGTCAGGTCCGACGCACAAACACACAAACACACAAACATGACAAACGACACAGTACAGGACACAACAGCAGCTACTTGTCTGTTTCCTTGTCTGTGTGCAGTGGTCCTCGCTGCATCGCCCTGTTTGATTACGAGGGAGAGGAGGACGACGAGCTCACCTTCTCCCAGGGCGATGTCATCGCCCTCCTCGAGCTCATTGGGCAGGAGTGGGGGCGGGGCCAGATTCACGGCCGAACAGGGATATTCCCCTTGAATTTCACCGAGGTGCTGGAGCGACCTCTGATGTCACCAGAGGAGACGAGGAGACTGATGGATTCAGCAGTGACAGAGAGCTCTGGTGGGCTTCAGGAGTTTATTTATTTCATCAGTGTCTGATAATCGTTTAGAAGAGAACAGCTTCTCTGTGACCCACTGATTGGTCCTGGTCAAAATCACATTTCATAACTTAATGAGGGTTTTATTTATCAAACAGCTGAGATTAACTTCCTGTTCCTGTCCTGGTCCATGTGACCTAAGTGACCTGCACTTAAAGCTGTTTCATCTTCATTTGTTCTCATTGTTCTCAGCAGCTACGAAGGCGTCAGTGGACTCACAGTCAGAGGTCAGTGTGTGTGTGTGTGTGTGTGTGTCTGTGTCTGTCTGTGTGTGTGTGTGTGTGTGTGTGTCTATGTCTGGTTGTCTGTGTATGTTCTTATTCTCTAAATTTATAAACATGCATATATATAGATATACACACACACACACACACACACATACATACATACATATATATATAAATACATGTCTGTGTGTTCATGTTCTTATTCTCCATAAATTTATAAACACACGTGTGTATATGTGTGTGTGTGTGTGTGTGTGTGTGTGTGCGCGCGTGCGCAGGCAGAGGAGTGGGTTGTGGCTCTGTTTGACTTCCCCGGTCAGACTGCAGAGGATCTGTCCTTCCACAAGGGGGCGATGATCAGAGTCACTGAGCACATCGACGCTGAGTGGAGGAGAGGGAGGGTGGAGGGGAGAGAGGGTCTCTACCCCGTGACCTTCACAAAGCCCTGTCAGGGTGAACACACGTTCTTCCTCCTCACTAATCCAAACAGGTGTCTGTGTTTCTCTTTAACCACTACTTCCTCTTCCTGTTTCCAGGCCAGCCAATCCGAGGCCAGCAGTCGGTGGGGAAAGGCGCGGCCCGGGTTCTGTTTGACTTCACAGCGGCGAGCGAGGACGAGCTCACACTGAAGGTGTGAGGTGATGAGACGGTCAGTGCTGTCTTCATGAGGACGCCTCATGTTCTCACGCTGTCTGTGTTGTCCTGCAGGTCGGTGATGTCATCACTCAGGTGGAGGCTGTGGATGAGCAGTGGATTGTGGGAGTTGTGGGCGGGAGACGTGGGATTCTCCCTAAAAGCTTTGTTTCTCTACTCTGACGAGGTTTCTCCTGTTGGAAAAAAAAAAACAGGACGAACTGGCGCCACCTGTCGGCACTGCAGCGCCACCTCCTGTGTGGGTGTGTTTATTTTAGAACACACACACACACACACACACATGTTATTGTAATGAAACAGCAGCAGTGTGGTTTGTTTTCATGGAGTTTGGAGAGGAGGAAGGAGGTGGTGTATTTTATCCTGGTGGATTTGACTGGAACTGCGTCGACCCAGCTGATGTGACATCATCAGGTTGTGAATCCTGGTTGCTGACGGGAGGTTGTTCAGCTGTTGTGGTGTTGTTGTTGTTGTTGTTGTTGTTGTTGTAGAGCCCTGTGATCTGACCCATTGGAGATGACACTGACAGGTACACATACTGCAGCTATTTATAAAGACTGTCGTTTTTGTTGCACATAACACAATGATGAATTGTCACAAAACATTTGTTTTACTGAATCTTGAACTTTTTTACAAAAAGAACATCAGGCTCCACATAGTTTGACTGACCACACACACACACACACACACACACACACACACACACACGCACACACAGAATCCACGAGCATTTCATGGTGCGAGGTGTTTTTACGTTTGCTATATTTGACTGTTTGATGGTGAAAGAGACTGAGAATAATCTTAAAGCCCATTTCACTGGTCTTTCATTTTCATAAAACACACACACACACACACACACACACACACACACACGCTGTCTGTGTGTGTCTGGGCTGAATCCCGCTGTGTGACAGTGACTGAGGACGAATCATTTTGTAACTGTTGTGTGTAACTGAACATTCTGTGTTTTTAATCCAAATAAAACTTTGAAGCATTGAGTTATTTCTTAGATTTTATTTTTACCAGTTTGCCAGGAGTTTGGCCTGTACCAGTTGCTGTCCACATACTTTTGTCTATATCTTGGTGATCCGTGCTGCTGCTGTGTGTGGACGCCTCGTGTCTCCAACAGAAGACTGAATGAAGACAGGAGGAGACACTGCAGGACGACATGATGCCACTGCATCACTTTTATTTTCACAGGCCAGTGCATCAGATACGGGTTTATGTTTGTTTGTTTTTATCCCGACAAACACACGTTTCCTACCAACACACGTCACATTACGCACCAACACACGTCACATTACACACCAACACACGTCGCTGTCCAGGAATCACGTTGAGGTTTTTAGCTGCCGGGGTCGAGGTCTTAAAGATAAAACAGTTGATGGAGGTTGTGTTGTCTGACCTGTCGTCACACACACAACCCCCCCACCCCTCAACCCCATAAGACTACTGGGTGCATAGCAGGCATAAAGGTCAAAGGCCAAGCCAGTGGTGAGAAGGGTCAGAGGTCAGAGTCTTAAGTGAAGGACTAAATCTGTTCACGAGTGTGAATAAGTAAGTTTATGAAAAACATTTTTATATGTTTGCGTTTAGTCCTTCAGTCTCCCACGCGTTCCCGGGTCATGAACATATCACGGTGCTCTGCTGCGAATTCTTCATCAGTGGTTGTGGCTAAAGGTAAAGGCCATGGAGAGGTCACGGTAAGGTCACAGCGTGGCATCAGGTCAACACACGTATCCAGATGTCAACGGACTCTGACGACTTCAAGTTTGAAAAACGTGATCTTGTTTAATGCAAACACACACACAGACACACACTGACACACACTGACACACACTGACACACACTGACACACACAGACACACACAGACACTTCCTTCAGCCACAGTGACTCTAATGTCCTTGAACATCACAGACACAGGAAATGCTGTGTGGATGGAGAGATTTAATTGGTGGATGAGCTGTGATGTCATCTGTCATGTGTCAGTGTTGTGTCTGCGATGAGTTGATTCATTTTCATGGTTCTTATTTCTAAACTGCTACGAGTTCCCTACTTTACAGCTGACTCACACAGACACACACCTACAGACGCAGGGATATTTACACTATTTACATCATGTCTCATCCTCCATTAGCTGCAGGCGCGAGGTCATAGGTCATAGGTCATAGGTCTTGTACTGCAGATATGAACCTCAGGGAGATCAGGCAGTGTCAGATACAGTGTGACGTCGAGCGGCTGAACCTGTGTTAGTGATTCATCAGCAGCATTGACAGGCACAGTGCTGGGAGTGACCTCCTTGGACTGATGGTGAGACACGTCCTTCAGGAGGGTAAAGGCAGGAGGGGTGGGACACGTCCCAGAGTCAATGGAAGACATCCTGCTAACGAGAGACAGGGACAAATGAGAAAACGCTGTGGTCCTCCATCTGATATGTCCGTCACGCAGCGGTGAGGTGAACTCCTTCCTGTCTCTCTGGAGCCAATCAGAGGACACAGATATTGTCCAGTCAAACAGCAGAGAGAGGACACATAACAGGACAGGGACAGACAGGAAAGACGAGTGGAGTGAATGGATCACAGAGCAGAGGATTTAACACCTGTCCACTTTCCACTGGGTTAAACAGTAAATCTTTAAAGACCAGGAAACAGGAAGCCCAGCACGTCCACATGGACAGGTCAACACGTCCACATGGACAGGTCAACAGGTCACGTGGACCATGTGAGATCCTGTTTGGTTTCCAGTTCCAGAAACGGAGCGAACTCTGGAGCGGATGTGAGGATGTGTGTTTAGTTTCCAGGATGTGGAAGACGTCCTGGTTCTGTGTCCGAGGTGGGAAACGTCCCCGGGTCACATGACGAGTGTTGGTGTCGGTGTCCACAGCGTGGGAGGGGCTGTGTCTCAGACCAGAGGTGAGGGAACCTGTCTGGTCTCCAGCACTGGTGACTCCTGCTCTGCGTCCAGCAGGTCTCCACTGGTCTGCTCCTCAGCACCGCTCACAGCGCTGGAGTCTACAGGAGCTTCATCCTACACCAGAACATCAACACACATGACCATGATCACAACTATACAATCAATAGTGATGTGTGTGTGTGTGTGTGTGTGTGTGTGTGTGTGTGTGTGTGTGTGTTCTTACCGTCACCCAGGGGTGTGACAGGACCTCGTCGGCGGTGAAACGAGCGTCGACGTTCACCTGCAGCATCTGACTGATCAGCATCTGAGACGGACGTCACATGACCGTTACCAGTCTCAAACCAGTCTCAAACCAGTGACTGTGTGTGTGTGTGTGTGTGTGTGTGTGTGTGTGTGTGTGTGTGTGTGTGTGTGGTACCTTCGCAGACAGGCTGATGGCGTCCCAGTCTGGTGACGGGAACTCCAGCTTCCCTCTGAGGATCTGGTCAAACAGCTCCTCCTGCACGTTGTTCTCACTGAGGACGAATGTATTTACCTCAGGTCACATGCAAACACCACGTCGCCAAACGCTGTCACAGTCGCCTGACTGAATCGCTCGCGTTTCCTGGGAAACGTTGCGTTCACTGACCTTCTAAATGGAGGGAATCCACACAGGAGGATGTACGCGATCACTCCTGCCGCCCAGATGTCCACCTTTAGACCATAGCTGCACAGAAAGGGTTAAAGGTCAAGATCACACAGAAAACACCTGGTTATGACTGATTCGATGAATCAGCTGTTCTGTCTAAACACAGACTCACCCCGTCTCCGCGATGATCTCCGGGGCGACGTACGTCGGCGTGCCGCAGACCGTGTACAGCGGCCCCTCCACCACCGTCGCCAAACCAAAGTCACCCAGCTTCAACGACTTGGTGCCGTCAGGGTACTCGCACACCTGCAGAGCGTCACAGGTTTCACAACACAACAACATAACGTTACTCACAGTACACACACACATACTGTATATAGAAAAATTTCAAAATAAAAGCTGAAGTGTTTACTTAAAGTCTTTTATTTTGACTCAGTAAACATCAATGTGCACAAAATTCAGTTTACGTCAAAGTGTGTGTGTGTGTGTGTGTGTGTGTGTGTGTGTGTGTACCAGCAGGTTCTCTGGTTTGATGTCGCGGTGGACGATGTTCATGCGGTGCAGGTACTTGATGGCTCCGGCCAGGTTGAAGACCATGGCGCTCGCGTCTCTCTCACTGTACTTGGTGGAGGAGGTGATGGCGTCGAACAAGTCGCCGCCCTGATGGAGGCAGAGGCGTGAAAGTGCTGACCAATCACATGCTTTAAACGTTTCTATGTTTTTTTTCTGCTGCAAACAAAACGAACAGGAAGCAGAAGATGATGATGATGATGATGATGATGATCATAAGAAGATGAAGCACCTTGACGAGCTCCATGACCAGGAACAGCTGAGTCGGCGTTTCATCCACCTCAATCAGCTGGATGATGCTGGGATGTCGAACCCGACGCAGGACGGCCACCTCGTTCTCTATCAGGTGCTCCTGTTCTCTCACACACACACACACACACACACACACACACACACACACACACACACACACACACACACACACACACACACACACACACACACAGTCAGTTACATCACATGACTGTTTCTCTGAAGCGTTGACGTGTGCATGTCATACACACATATTGTTCAACACTCGGCAGACACACACAGCTGGAGACACACAGCTGGAGACACGCAGGTGGAGACACACAGCTGGAGACACACAGCTGGACACACACAGCTGGAGACACACAGCTGGACATAAGAATGAATATAATATTTAACGACGCAGGATGATGACTCAGCGTTTCCCACCTTCCCACAGCATCGAGCTTTGTCAATGATCTTCAGGGCGAACTCCTGTCCAGTCGACCTGTCAATCAAAACACAGTCAGTGGAGAGGACCTGGTCGGTGATGATGGATCTACAGGAACGTGTGTGTGTCTGTTTCATCCTCACCTCTCCACACACTCCTTCACCACCGCAAAGTTTCCGTCTCCGATCACTTTGCCCACTTTGTACTTATCGTTAATGACGGAGGAGGAAACGGATCGATTTCCATTAACTGACGAGAGAGAGAGAGAGAGAGAGAGAGAGAGAGAGAGATGACCTCAAAGAGACATCCCCTCACAGTGTTGTGAAGCCACAGGGTCAAAGGTCGAGCCCTGACAAACTCATGCCACAAGACAAAATGAATGTGGATCAGTACACACCTTCAGCAGTGGCATCATCCAGCTGTTGTGCGTCTCCGTTCAGGTCGGTGGAGGAGGCGCGGTGAGGAGAGACCTGCAGACACACACGTTTGATTCCACGATTGATGAAACGACACAATGAAACGACACAATGAAACAACACAATCAAACGACACAATGAAACGACACAATGAAACAACACAATCAAACAACACAATGAAACGACACAATCAAACGACACAATCAAACAACACAATGAAACGACACAATGAAACGACACAATCAAACGACACAATGAAACGACACAATGAAATGACACAATCAAACAACACAATCAAACGACACAATGAAATGACACAATCAAACAACACAATCAAACGACACAATGAAACGACACAATCAAACGACACAATGAAACGACACAATGAAATGACACAATCAAACGACACAATGAAACGAATGAAATGACACAATCAAACAACACAATCAAACGACACAATGAAACGACACAATGAGAAACGGAGCGATCAGTGTATCTGACCTTGCGGCTGCGTCGAGTGCCGGGGCTGGTGGGGGAGGGGCTGGAGCGGCACGACTTACCAGCTGACTGTGACCCTGAGGCCTCATTGGCTACAGACAAGAGAAAGGAGCCATGTGATTGGCCACATTGTGTAACCACAACTCGACAGCGTGTCAGTGTAACACAGAGATGACAACAACAGGTTGTTAGCTTTGTCGTTTCCAGTCTGATTATAGCTGCTGATTGAATGAAGCAAAAGGTCAGAGGTCACTTTTAGTTGATGATATTGGATGTTTGTCTGTCGTCACCTGGAGCAGGAGACTTTGTGCGGGACAGAGATTTGGGTGGAGCCTTGGAGGAGGAGAGGGCGGAGCTACTGGGAGTCTTGGGAGTGGAGGTCTTCTGAGGGGCGGCGGCAGAGCGAGACGCCTTGGACCTGCACTCTGGACACACAACCAGTGACACGTCGACACGTTCTCATGTCGTCATGTGATAACAAGTGTGTGTGTGTGTGTGTGTGTGTGTGTGTGTGTGTGTGTGTCTCACCACTGACAAAAGCCTGTGATTTGCTGCTGTGTGTGAGCACAAAGTCGTCCTGAGCGTAACGAAACTTCTCTGGACCACAGGCCATGAACACATCGTCATCTCCAAAGAAGTCCTGCAGACAGGTCAGCTACACACACACACACACACACACACACACACACACACACACACACACACACACACACAGCAGTGTCAGACAAAATAGAATTTACAAATTTACAAATACAAATTTATCAAAAATACAAAAAGACGTCAATTCAAGTGTGTGTGTGTGTGTGTGTGTGTGTGTGTGTGTGTGTGTGTGTGTGTGTGTGTGTTTGTGTGTGTTCTCCATCCTTTCAGTTTGTGCAGCCACTTGAAGCAGTGGGACAGAAATCCCATCACACATACACTCATTCACACTGCGGCAGTGTTGTTGCCATAACAACCAGACATTCAGTGCCCCCCCCCCCCCCCCCCCCACACCCACACAAACCCCCCAAC
>JAFBJQ010001022.1:194266-225050 GCA_016785345.1 Trinectes maculatus
CCCTCCCTCGCCCCCCCCCCCCTCTCTCTCTCAGGTTTGACCTTGCCTCTTGTCTCTAACCACCTGCTGACTTTCACTTTGTGAGTCAAACCAGCTGCTGTTTATTCAAATAAAAAATGTGGATATATTTCTTCCTCTCATCTGACTCAGCGGCCCAGCGGCCCCTCTCATCATCTCGTCTGAGCAGCTTCCTGCCTCCAGCGATCATGAGTGGACATCATAACCAGGAGCAGATCAATACTGATGATCAGTGGTGTGTTTCACCTGAACGTCTCCAGACTCCAGATCAAAGCTCATTTCATAAAGCTGCAGGGTTTCACTCGCTGCATGTCCTACATGTCCTACATGTCCTACATGTCCTGCATGTCCTGCCTGTCCTACATGTCCTACATGTCCTGCCTGTCCTGCATGTCCTGCATGTCCTACATGTCCTGCCTGTCCTGCCTGTCCTGCATGTCCTACATGTCCTGACTGTCCTGCATGTCCTACATGTCCTACATGTCCTGCATGTCCTACATGTCCCACATGTCCTGCATGTCCTACATGTCCCACATGTCCTGCATGTCCTACATGTCCTGCCTGTCCTGCCTGTCCTGCCTGTCCTTTCTGTCCTGCCTATCCTGCCTGTCCTGCCTGTCTTGCCTGTCCTGCCTGTCCTGCCTGTCCTGCTTGTCCTTTCTGTCCTACATGTCCCACATGTCCTGCATGTCCTACATGTCCCACATGTCCTGCCTGTCCTGCCTGTCCTGCCTGTCTTGCCTGTCCTGCCTGTCCTGCCTGTCCTGCCTGTCCTGCATGTCCTACCTGTCCTGCCTGACCTGACTGTCCTGCCTGTCCTGCATCACTGCATGTCCTGCCTGTCCTGACTGTCCTGCATGTCCTGCCTGTCCTACATGTCCTGACTGTCCTGCCTGTCCTGCATGTCCTGCCTGACCTGTTGTCCTACATGTCCTGCCTGTCCTGCCTGTCCTGCCTGACCTGCATGTCCTGCCTGTCCTGCCTGTCCTGCCTGTCCTGCATGTCCTGCCTGTCCTGCCTGTCCTGTTGTTCTGTTCTCATGAGCGTTCATGAAGTGAATGTTGGTACCCTGTTAGTGTTTGTGTGTTTCTGTTGTCTCCGTATTGATCGCGTATACGAGTTATTCTGCTGTCAATGTACACAGAATAAATTATTCACGTTTTCATAGACAGAGGAAGGAGACGACAAGGAAGTGAAAGGACGACAGAACTGATGACTGATGTGTAGAGACAGACGCTGGGATCACTGAGAGTGTGAGACAGGAGTATGAGACAGTAGTATGAGTCGTGTGAGACAGTAGTATGAGTCGTGTGAGACAGTAGTATGAGACAGTAGTATGAGACAGTAGTGTGAGACAGTAGTATGAGTCGTGTGAGACAGTAGTATGAGACAGTAGTATGAGACAGTAGTATGAGACAGTAGTATGAGACAGGAGTATGAGTCGTGTGAGACAGTAGTATGAGACAGTAGTATGAGACAGTAGTATGAGCTGTATGAGACAGTAGTATTAGTCGTGTGAGACAGTAGTATGAGTCATGTGAGACAGTAGTATTAGTCGCGTGAGACAGTAGTATTAGTCGCGTGAGACAGTAGTATGAGTCATGTGAGACAGTAGTATTAGTCGCGTGAGACAGTAGTATGAGTCATGTGAGACAGTAGTATGAGTCATGTGAGACAGTAGTATTAGTCGCGTGAGACAGTAGTATGAGTCATGTGAGACAGTAGTATGAGCTGTATGAGACAGTAGTATGAGTCATGTGAGACAGTAGTATGAGCTGTATGAGACAGTAGTATTAGTCGTGTGAGACAGTAGTATGAGTCGTGTGAGACAGTAGTATGAGCTGTATGAGACAGTAGTATTAGTCGTGTGAGACAGTAGTATGAGTCGTGTGAGACAGTAGTATGAGACAGCTGTAGGACAGTTGTGAGTTCTACCTTCCACCAGCTCGTCCATGCTGGTGATCTTCTTGCTCCCGTCTATTGTGTATATTGTGCGCACTCCTTGAGGCAGATGCAGGTTGTCTGCCAGTGAGCGGGTCAGCTCCATCAGCAGTGCGTCGTAGGAGCGAAAGCGATCACTGGAGACGGCGTACACCAGGCCTTTAAAGAACCGGTCGCCGTTCCGGTAGAATCGGACCTTTTTGGCCCGTTTCTCAGAGGTCAGCGCCTGCAGGGTCCGGGTCCGGTAGTAGCTGCAGTTGGCGCTGTGGGCAGGGCTCGGAACCAGGCTGCTGCCCCTGGAGCTGGGCCCAGACCCTCCCCCACCACCACTCGTAGAGTCGTCTCTCCCTCCATCACTCCATCACTCCATCACTCCATCACTCCATCACTCCATCCATCACTCCATCCCTCCATCACTCCATCACTCCATCCATCACTCCATCCCTCCATCACCCCCTCCATCCATTCATCCATCACTCCATCCCTTCATCACTTTACCCATTCATTCATTAATCCATCCATCCATCCATTCATTTGCAGTCAGACTCACTGTGTGTGAAAGCAGAGACAACATGAGGCAGGACGAAGACGTTTGTCTCTGATGACCAACGCACACACACACACACACACACACGCACACACACACACACACACACACACAGAGGGAGGCTCCTACCAGTGAGGCGGTGAAACCGGTTTTGTTGCTATGGAGGATTCTCTCCTCTTCCCGGTGTCGTGTTCCGGTCTCTGTCCGAGGATCCGGCTCCTGCAGCCGGACTCCACCGCTACGACCTCTCCGCTCGGCTCCGCTCGGCTCCTGTATCCCGGGCTGCAGGGACACAGACGGGGACACAGACGGGGACGGGGACGGGGACAGCAGCATGTCCGCTGCGGCGGAGACACCGGAGGAACGCCCCCTCCTCCCCCCTCCCCTTCCTGTGCGGGATGAAGGCCCCGCCCTCTCCGTCCTGCTCTTTGTCTCTATCTGTCTGTCTGCCTGTCTCTCTCTCTCTGTCTGTCTGCCTGTCTCTCTCTCTCTGTCTGTCTGCCTGTCTCTCTGTCTTTGTGTTAGGTTCTGTAATAATAATAATAATAATAATAATAATCCAGGTTATTGTCATTGAGTACTGATGTTCATTTATTTATTTAACACTAAGGCTAAATATGAAGCTAATACATTGGTGTGTAATAACCGGGCCCCTGTGGCCCCTGTGACCCCTGTGACCCCTGTGCCAACAATTAGTTAACATGTTAACTTTAAACAGTTAATGTTGATCAAATGTGAACTAACCATCTTCACTGTACACTGTGATGTTATATTATATGATGCTGTATTTGTTTTCGTGGGGGGGTGAAGAGGCCCAGGCCCCCGGCCTCTCCCAGGGGGGGTGGAGGGTGACAGCTGGGACCCGATGCATCCAGACAGCCCCCTCCATTGGTCAGCCAAACCAATGGAGCAGTCATCCAGACACGACAAGGTGGGTAAGTATACTACACCCCCCCCCACCCACACACATACACACACATGCATAGACACACACACATGCACAGACACACCATATAGTGTTTAAAACGTTTCAAGAAAAACAATGAGAAAGTGAAATATTGGACCAAATTCATTTTGTAGGAGCCTGAATGCATTTATTTGTCAATGTAAGTTGAATTCTCCGTTTACAGTTATAGAAAAACCTGTTTGCATGAACAGTTATGTTGTTTCTTCATTTAGAATCAGATTTAGATTGTACTTAAATGTAATGATGTTGTTGTTTTGGTATTTGTAATTGTTGTCGCTTTTTGATGTTGGAACATAAACTGATCGATTTGTCTGTGGAGTCACATTGTGAATTAGGAGGTGGAATAGGAGAGGGAAAGTCAGAGAGCGTTTGGAACATACACGTTTGTTTATTGAAGCTTAATCAGTTTCAATCAGAAGAAAACAAATTAAGCACAAAGGATCAAATTAACCCAGGATAACATGATCAATATAATATGACGATGACAGGTAGCTGGAGCTGTGAATAGAGGATGTTAATAATGTATCCCAGCTTGTGTGTGTGTGTGTGTGTGTGTGTGTGTGTGTATATCTATATATATATATATACAGGGGGTCCTCGTGTTACGACGGTCTCGAGATACGACATTTTCGTGGTTACGACACATCTCCCATGAACTTCCTTGTTTCAGCTTAAGCGGTTTGCCCAGTAAATACGCACAGACTTCACACGGGAACTAGTTGGTGCCGGCTCTCCTACACCTCCACAGCACAGCTAGGCTACTCAGCCGGCAGCCGGGGTAAGGGGAGATGCACACGGACACAGATGCGTTCGGGATCGTGGCGATACCGTAGGTTTATTCACAACACAGGGTCTACACGGTTGATATCAGAAATCTAAAGGAAATGCTCATTACACTCGCGATATCAACCCCTACAGTGACCAAAGGCAATTCACCATAATAAACTCTTATTGTAGGGTGGTGTTATAGCGACATTTAGTGGCACAACTTAGTATCTACCTTACATATGAATGTATGTTCCGACTTACATCGAAATTCGGTTACGACACATTCTCAGGAACGGATCTCCGTCATAACTCGAGGACCCCCTGTATAGACAAAGTAGCATTATAGTGTAACAGCATGTTAGCATACCATACTTTTACTGTACAATAAGCAGAGTTAGCGTCTGTGTGTAATATAGCACTACTTGACAGGTACACGATTTACAGACAGTCGGAATAGTTTTGAGGAAAATATCTTCATCATATCTTTAAACTGTAAGCTTTTTGCATTTTTACTTAATTTTCTTCAATGATTCTGGAGATTTTGTAACTTTTGAATTTCCCTCCGGTGATTCATTAATAAAACACCTCTGATTCGGATGCTGATTCTCAACAAACCACCAGAGCTTGACCCTTGCTTCCTGCTAAATCTGCACATTGTGTATGTATCCTTGTGTGTATTTGTGTTTCCACTAGCAAAATAATGCATGGGAATGGGAGTGCAGCTCAACAGCAGGATGGAGAGGCTCGCTGAACTTGGTTCTGACGGTGTGCAGATGAACCCAGTTGTCAGAGGAGACTCTGTAGAAGGACAGCGTGCCTGCTGGCCAGTCCAGATACAGTCCCACCCGACTGGAGCGCTGGCAGAAGTGAGCTACACTGACACGACTGTCGCCGTACTGAATAAAACAACCGTCTCTCGAGCAAATCAAACTCCATGACTTGTTGTTGTAACCCAGCCTGCAGTCAATGCCGTCCCCTTTCCTGCCAATGGATTTGTACGTGACCCCAGTGTTGAAGGGTTCCAACACTTCGACCTCCCAGTAGCAGCGTCCAGTGAGACCCTGCTGACACAACACTTGTGGCCACTGATCAAACCTCTCTGATCTATAGTGATACGGCTGCTTCTCTTCCTCCCAGGTCGCCTTTCTGTTTCCGTCAGAGAGAAGGAGGTTCTTATGGGCTGTGTTGGGGTCCAACGTGAGCTCACAAGCATCTGGAGGTATGAAAACACACCACATCGTTGTCGTCACAACATTCAACACATTGTTCAGAATTTCCACACAAACTTACATTTCCTGAATCCTGGAATCATCCGTTTCCTTCCACAGTTTTCAACACTACAAAGAAAAACGTTGATTAAAATCCTCCGAACAATCCAATCTGTGGTCAAGCAATAGAAACTTGACATCATTGTGTCCGTGAGACCATTGAACAACACCAGAAACAAAAGAAAGAGGACATATAATTTTTTGTTTGTTTTCAAGATGAAACACATCACGAAGGACAGGTGGGTCTGTTGGCTGCCACACCTCAGGTGAGAGCAGGTAAACATTGGGCCCGACAGCTTCAAAAGTAGCTATGTATGTGATTACTTGAGCGTGCTGAGGGCATATTGTGGATCTCTCCTCAGTTCCGACAGACACTGGATCCCTGGAACGTCTGGATGATTGTAGCTCAGGTCCAGTTCCCTCAGATGGGAGGGGTTGGCTCTCAGAGCTGAGGCCAGAGAGGCACAGCCTGTCTGTGAGACCAGACAACCTGACAATCTGAGAAAACACAGCACCGATTTAAGTTAACCGGTTGATTTCTCGACCACCCGTTAGTGCCATGTCACTTGTTATATCAATACATACCTCAGTATTTCCAGTCGGCAGCACTGACGTGACAGTCCTTCACACAGCAGCTCGACTCCTCTGTCTCGCAGGTCGTTGTTGCTCAGGTCCAGATCTCTTAAAGGTGTCCAGAAAATCTTCAGACTAAAAGCAATGTGTTTGATCCATTCTGTAGAAACTCTGCAGTTGGCTAGTCTGCAGGTGGAAAACATGTTATCATGTGAGAAAAAAGGACATCTGACATATGTGTAGAGAGTGAAATGTCGAGAAGGTCAGTGTCCACCACACTGAAATGCATGAAATGCTTACATGGCCTTTTTGCTGCACCTCACTGCTGGTATCAGCCTCCGTCTGCCTTCCTCTGATGTGTTGTATGTCCTCAAGTCCAATGTGTCCAGGTCCTTCTTCGATACCTGCAGCATGTAGGCCAACGCAGAGCAGTGCAGCGGCGTCAGTTCAGTTATTGAATCTGATGAAGTCAGATAGTTCTCAATCTCATCTTTGACTTTCTGGTCTCTCATCTCAACCATAGCCCTGAAGAGAGTGATACTGCCATCAGGAGACAGGCCCTTTCGACGGATGGATTTCATGTAAGTCAGTATTTTCTTGTCAGTATCTTGGCTTGGATCCAGCATTGTCAGCAGATCCCTAAGAACCCTCTGATTAGTTTCTACTATAAGACCAAGCAGGAATTGCAAGAAGTAGCACAGGTGGCCGAAATTCTTCTCTGATACTTTATCAACTGTGATTTTCAGAAGATCGAGTAAAGTATATTCTTTGTCCTTCAGACAAAGGAACTTTACAAGATCTGCCGTGTTCTGGTTTGCGAAACACTCGTAGACATAAAGAGCAGCAAAGAACTCCTGTATGGTCAGATGAACAAAGAAGAAGACCTTTCTTCCGTAAATGACGTCTTCATTTCGAAGAACCGTGGTGCAAAACCCAGAGTAGATAGTTGCTTCCTTTATGTCAGTGTTACATTCTTTCAGGTCTTCCTCATAGAATATGAGGCTGTTTTTCTGCAGATGCACAAATGCAAGCTTGCCCAGTTTTAGAAGAAAGTCTTTCCGTTCCTCCAGAAGGCTCACTTTGCTTTTCTTTGGCTTCAGATCATATTTAATGCTTCTGCGTTCTGTCTGAGCATAGAGGTAATAAGACATCATCTCTGTCAGAGTCTGAGGAATCTCAGCGTTTTTGTTTTCATCAAAGACCTCCTGAAATAAAATGGCAGAAATCCAGCAGAAGACTGGTATCGTGCACATGATGTCAAGACTCGGTGACGACTGGACGTGCAAAATGATCCTCTCAGCAACATTCGGGTCATGACTGTATCTTCTCCTGAAATAGTCTACTTTTTGTGTGTCGTTGAACCCTCTGATCTCTGTCACCATGTCAACATACTTTGCAGGGATCTGACTGGCTGCTGCTGGACGGGACGTGATCCAGATGTGAGCGACGGGAAGCAGATTTCCCTGGATCAGGTTTGCCAGGAGAACTTCCAGAGCTGCTTCTTCATCGAGAGATGTTAGTTTTTTATTTTTCTCAAAGTCTAGTTGGAATCGACTCTCATCCAGGCCATCCAGGATCACTATAACTTTGGAGTTGGCATAAAGCTCAGAATTTTTCAAATTTCCCAGTGTGGCGTGGAATTCGGTAATGAGCCTGTGCAAGCTTTTATTCCTTTTAATTAAATTCATCTCTCGGAAAGGAAGACAGAAGACAAAATCAGCATCCTGGTTGGCTATCCCGTTGACCCAGTCAAAGATGAATTTCCCCACTGAAAATGACTTTCCGATGCCGGCGCTGCCCTTTGTCAGGACTGTTCTCGGGGGTTTCTGTCGCCCGGGCAACGGGCTGAAAATGTCACTGTGGTTGACTTGAGCTTGAGACATGTCGTTGGTTTTCTTTCAGTTCAAAGTGACTGAACTCATGCTCTGTGTGTGGCTCTCCAGTGTCTCCAGGGACGATGTAGAGCTCTGTGTATATGGTGCTCATGCAACGCTGACGATCATCATAACCTTCAGATGTCAAAGTAAACTTCTTCTCCATTTCTTTTTTGAAACGAGCCCCTGTAAAAATTGGATAAAATTATTAGACAGCGTCGCTCTATTACCAGAACAAGTGTTTTTTTTTTTGTATTTGTACTTACTGGTTTTCTCTCTTTCAGATACTTCTCTGGGTTTCGCTCCTTCGCATTTTGGACACATGTCGTCTGCCAGTGACCCGTCGTCTGATCTCACACACTGTTTGCACAACACATGTCCACAGATCAAACCCACTGGATTCCTCAAAACCTTCTCGCACACTGAACAGGTGGATGCCCCCCCTGTTGGCTGACTGTATGCAGTGCAAAAGAGACGAAAAGAGGAAGTTCAGACCACAGGACACAGGAAAAGGAATGCCAATATGCCACATCTGAGTTCTAACACACACACACACACACACACACACACACACACAGTACAGATATATATACACAAAATGTTGAATTACCCTCCTGGTTTGTCATCGCTGAAGTTCTGTGGTAGGTGCATGGATTGCGCGCTCTTATAGGAGACAAGGCTCGGATGCGTGGACCCGACCTCGCTTCTGTGTGAACTGTAAGAGGAGAGATTCATGTGATTTGATTTGGTACTTGAAGTACGCAGGCAACTGGACGTGGTCGAGTTAAAGAAGACGTTTCACCTCTCATCCAGGAGGCTTCATCGCCTCTGACTGTCTGGAGAGGGAACAGGGGAATTGAAACCCTGAGGTGTGTATATGTGGGCGGGACCCCTAACAACCACATACCTACCCATCTATCTACCTACATACCTTACTCTTCTTCCAAGGTAACAACTCTCTGATGCATTTTCACATGAAATCTTGCCGTAACATTGTTTGACCCTGTGTTACCTTTTTTACTTGAATGAGAGAAACAGAAAATGTTGAATTACCCTCCTGGTTTGTCATCGCTGAGGTTCTGTGGTAGGTGCATGGATTGTGCGCTCTTAAAGGAGACAAGGCTCGGAGGCGTGGACCCGACCTCGCTTCTGTGTGAACTGTAAGAGGAGAGATTCATGTGTTTCCTCATCATTTCTTTAGAGAAGCTTTTATTAAACAGGTAAACATATGTTAGTTCATCACTCACAGCAGTACCTGCACTTTCTAATGGATCATATGAATGATGGGTCAAGGGTCATTAAATCAAAGGAAAAGGATTCAAATTAAAATGAATGACGGTGTTTGGCCACTTGGGGGCAGTGTAAACAAGCTGTAGACACAACACTGACACACACCATTACAGTATTTCCACAATAACACAGCAGACCACACAGTTCACATTGGAGATAAAGGTCTGTCTGTCTGTCTGTCTGTCTCTCTATCTGTCTGTCTGTCTGTCTCTCTATCTGTCTGTCTGTCTGTCTATCTCTCTGTCTATCTGTCTATGTGTCTGTCTATCTCTCTGTCTGTCTGTCTCTCTATCTGTCTGTCTGTCTGTCTCTCTATCTGTCTGTCTGTCTGTCTGTCTGTCTGTCAGTTGTATTACTGTAACTTGTAACTTCATTCCGTCAGGTGTCATGATGGACAGCAGTGAGACACTGTGGGACAGTCTGTTTACAGTGTGAGTGAGCTCCTCTCTCTGTTTCCTGTTTGTGACAGATCAGGTCTCTACCTGATTGGCTCTTCGGACAGAACAGGGAAGGGGATGGGGGCGGGTCCTAAATGTGGATCCTCTGTGCGCCGCCTCTTTCTCCTCCCGTCCATTTTACTGCAGGACCACACAGACAGTCTGACGTCAGCTCTGCTATAGATCTTTATTCTTCTTCTCTATGACGTTTGAGCAGATGTATGATGTCATGACATCAGGTCTGATAAAGAGCAAAAATATGATTTAGGCAATTTATCATTTAAGTGGGGCAGCACGGTGGCGCAGTGGGTAGCGCTCGTGCCTCACAGCAAGAAGGTCCCTGGTTCGAATCTCGGTTCGGGGGATCTTTCTGTGTGGAGTTCTAAATAAGATGCATTATTATTGTTGTTATTTATTAACTGTTCAGCGCGTGCTGTTTCATACAGGTGATGAATATATTTATGTCCATATATTTATGTCCAGTTCGTCTTTCTTCTCCAAACTCAGGAAACAAAATGTCGAGCTGTTACTGGAGCAGGAACAGACACACACAAACACACACAAACACACACAGCCTATACACCCGCACACAAATGGCCACAAACACACACACACACACGCGCGTCAGAAAACGTCCTCACAGCTTCATATTTACCTGAGGAACCTTCTCGATATTTTATCATGAAACTTGTTGCAGCTGGTAAAAACAAAAAACAACAAGTTGAGACGATCATCTGCGCGCGTCCCTTTTTACTTTTTACTTTCACTTTCATTCACCCGCCCTGTGTGTGCGTGTGTGCGCGTGCGTGCGTGTGCGTGTGACAGATAACACATACGCAGTTTGGAAACCGTGAGAGACGCAGACGCTCCATTCAGTTTGTGTGTTTTTTACGATAGTGGTGACATTTGGTGCAGTTCTCTCTCCACCACTACACTTGTTATTTTATTTTATTTTATTTTATTTTATTTTATTTATGACCCGTACCTATACAATCACACTGTACACAGTGTTATCTCGAACGTCATACACCTGATACACAATGACGCTTCCTGGCCTGGTCTGGTCTGGTCTGGTCTGGTCTGGTCTGGTCTGGCCTGGTCTGGTCTGTTCTGGTCTGGTCTGGCCTGGTCTGGTCTGGTCTGGTCTGTTCTGTTCTGGTCTGGTCTGGTCTGGTCTGTTCTGTTCTGTTCTGGTCTGTTCTGGTCTGGTCTGGTCTGTTCTGTTCTGGTCTGGTCTGGTCTGTTCTGGTCTTTTCTGGTCTGGTCTGTTCTGGTCTGGTCTGGTCTGGTCTGGTCTGGTCTGGTCTGTTCTGTTCTGGTCTGGTCTGGTCTGTTCTGTTCTGTTCTGTTCTGGTCTGGTCTGGTCTGGTCTGTTCTGTTCTGTTCTGGTCTGGTCTGTTCTGGTCTGGTCTGTTCTGGTCTGGTCTGGTCTGTTCTGGTCTGGTCTGGTCTGGTCTGGTCTGTTCTGGTCTGGTCTCTATCTATTTTTCTCTGTATTCTCACGCATACAAAGCATAGAAACACAAACGTGCGTTGTTGTATGGACAGTTTATGGTGATGAGATATGAGACAGGTCCTGTAGATTTACAGTTCATTAGAACAAACGGCTCAGTGACAGTAACGACCTGTCAGCGAGTCAAACCAAACCACCTGACCCCCATTATCAAACAGGTGTAAAATAGATATTTGTATCACACTGTTAACATGTTGCTTTGTATGTTGTTATAATTTGTATGTTGTTATAATTTGTATGTTGTATATAATCACCCAAACTGTATTTGAAAAGTACTATATATAATATAATTTATGTGTGCGTCCCGTATCTGACATGTGGAACTGTTCTCCTCTGTATCTGTGGGTCATTTGAGTGTAACACCTCTCCCTTTATAATACGCCCCTCGCCCCGACCTCTGCCCTGTTGCTAACTACACATCCTGACCTCTGACCTCTGCATATGTCATAGGTCATATCTGTATCTATAAACTAATGCTGATGTTCCGGGGCATAACTGTGATAGGGACCATGTTGTCCAGGGAAAACATGGCGTCCTGTCCGTTTGTGCAGATAAACCCCACCGGTTGCACAGGTACATTTATCAAAATGACAGATTTCAAACATTTAAAACTGGGTAATTATGTTAAAGGTTTCAAACAGACAGCTCCTCTGCTCTCCCTCAACCAGGCTTCGTTAATTTACTGCTTTGTCACAAATTGGATCTTTTTGTTCCGGTTCAACAGTCTGTTGTGTTCTCTCTGTTACTGATCACCATCCACCTGTGAGGGCGAGTCGCCGCCATCGTCCTCCCACGACAGTGTGGTGAACCCTGCAGGGGCGGAGATAGAGTGAGGGGTGGGGGTGTGGCCAAGGCCTTGGTAACGCCCACACGAGGAAGGTGAGGGCGGCATTGACGTGGCTGCTGCTGCGACTGGGTCCTGGGACGTCGCTGTGAGAAGGCCGGTGTGTTCAGTGTTTTCAGGTCGACTTGTTGCTCCAAAATAAATCTTGTTGGGACGACCCAGGAACGTACGACCTGATGGAGGATGTTTACCATGAAAGGAGATCATCGACATTCTAAATATGAGATCTACATTTTTCATACAGTGAGAGATTAGAGTTTATTTCAAGATTACTGACAAAGTCAATTAAATTACAGTTAAATAGCAATTAATAATCTGCCTGAGCAATGAGAATATTATTAGGTGAAACCATATAATAATCTAAAACACTGAGATATAAATGGAATTAAAATATCGAAAAGAAAAATAAAGTTAAATATTAAAAGAGAAAAACCAAACAATAATATAATGTATATTTTATATTTATACTATTCAATGAAGCAGATAAATAAAAACACAAATAAAAAGATGTCGAGGATATTTTACTTAGTTCGTAACAGTGTAATTTATTAATTCAGTAATGAAAGTTTTGACTCACCAACATGTCGGACCTGCTCTGTGACATCAGCTCTGATATCCGAGAAATCCCACATGGCCAGAAAACTGTCGAAACATGAGCCCTCCTCTGCCTCCTGGACGGACAGGACAAGATAAACGGATGGATGGATGGATGGATGGATGGATAGATGCATGGATGGATGGAAGGAGGAGATAAACGGATGAATGGATGGATGGATGGATGGATGGATGGATGGATGGATGGATGGATGGATGGAAGGAGGAGATAAACGGATGAAGGGATAGATGGATGGGTGTAGTATTTACCTGTACATATGGCTTGTATGTGAAGGTGTAGTGATGAGCGATTGCAGCCAGGAACATTTCTATGCAGATGATGAAGTCCTATATTGATAAGACAAAATCTAGTTTCAGTCAGCTGATTTTCTAATCACATGTTAGATGCTTTAATTTCCAAGTGAAGAGCTCTGGTCCACCTGCAGCCCAGTAGCCACGGCCTCCACACTGTCCCAGTCCCAGGTGTGTTTGTCGGAGATCACACCAACCTTCACCAGGACGGCGATTAAAACAGCTTGCCTGAGGGGACAGAGGGGGAGGGGACATGAGTGCATCAGCAGTATTCCCTCCTTTCCTTCTTTCCTTCATGCCCTCTTCGCTTCCTTCAGCCCTCACCAGAAGGAGACGAAGACAACCAGTTTGACGCAGAGGAACTTGCCCACAGGCCTGATGGGAGTCAGCTCCTCCCTGAGAGCTCGGTACAGCAACACCAGACAGTACATGGCAAACTACAGAGGGACAGAAGACAGGGCTTATTGTCTCAGCTGAAAGGTGGAGTTCAGGGGTGAGTTTGCCCTCAGGTGACCCGTGTTTACCAGCTGAGATATGTTGTTGATGATGACCAGGTAGGACCAGGCGTTTCTGAAGCTGAAATTGGCCTCGTCATAAACTCCACACAGCTGACAGATCCTGCAGACGCAGACAAATTCATTTAAAATGAAATATTTTAGAAACATTTCAACATTTTATATCATGATTTATGTACAAATGGCCAGCAGGCCTTCTCAGCACCAACCAAAAAGCTCTTTGCAAACTACCAGCAATCAACATCAGAAGATAATTATCGTTAATAAACAACATCAGAAGATAATTATCGTTAATAAACAACATCGGAAGATAATTATCGTTAATAAACGAAGATACTTATTGTTAATATTGATATTGATATTGTCGTCGTTCTCGCTACAGGTCAGAGTGAGAACAGGACGAGACACCATGGTTACAGTGGGAAACAGTAAGAATCTTACAGCGCTATCACCGTGGTTACGGGTCTGACCACGGTGTACTGGAGGACTCCCAGTTTACACCTGAACAGCAGCACCCTGACAGAGACACAAACAGGAACAGTCTGACATATGTCTGTGTACAATGTCCAGTATCTGCCTGTTGTCATGTGATGTGACGCCATAGAGCCATCTCACTCTCCCATAGGCCACGGCGGGCAGCAGCAGAGTGGGGGCAGGTGAGGCTGCTGCTGCTGGACCTCCAGCATGAGCACCAGGCTCGGGTACTGGTTACTGAGGAAGTTCAGCAGGAACACCAGGAAGTTGTAGATGACGTAGGCCTCGTAGCATTCCCTGCAGGTGTCCACGTAGATGGCCAGGCTGGGATAGCGCAGGGCCAGCCACTGGGCGGAGGGCGGAGCCGACAGGATGACATCGAGAGGCGTTCAAATTCACATGAAACAAAGGAGCAGGGAGGAGATTCCATCGGCTTTAATGGAGTAACGAGATAAAAACACACATGGACTTGTGCCGTAGTCCTAATTAGGTCACGTTACCGTGGTAACATAGTGGGAATAAATGGACATGACAAGACGTGATGATGACTCACACTGTCCAGACTGTAGACTGGAACCATCCATAGTATTCTAGACACAAGCAGAGCACAGTGTCAGAGCACAAACACAAACTGAGCTGTGTGTGTGTGTGCGTGTGCGTGTGTGTGCGTGTGTGTGTGTGTGTGTGTGTGTTCACCTGATGATAGGTCTCTGCAGCTCCGGCTGGGTGTAGTGGACCATGTGCTGCAGAATCCCCCACAGTGAGACTGGAATGGTCAGGAAGACGAAGACTCCGGCTATGAACCAGGCTTTACTGCGAGTCCCCACCTGGACACACACACAACCTGCAGTGAGGAGTCTGACCAATGAGCCGGCTCGTCTGCATGGCAGGTGATGAACAGAGGAAGTGTACCTTGTCTTTCTGCAGCTCCCACACACACAGCGGCAGCACGGCCATCAGCAGCAACGCATAGAGGAGGAGAACCAGTGGACGGATCCACCTCCTCCACTCCGCCCACGAACACGGCATCACGACGGCTTTGCCCTCAGCATCGACTACAGGCACCACCTGAAGCACAGGAGGCACGAGGGAGGGTGGAGGGTGGAGGGTGAGGGTGGAGGGTGAGGGTGGAGGGTGGAGGGGTGAAAGCAGTCAGGGTAGAGCAGTGATGGACTGACAGGTATCACACACAGACATTTACATCATATTTCTAACTGTTCAGTCGTCTTTACCCAGGAAATGACTTTTACATCAGCGTCTTCACCTGATACTTTCACATTAATTTGATCTAAACTTTGGTTTGTTGACAGTTTCTCAGATAGCTTCTGTTGTTAAGCACATTTAACACTGGTCTGTAAAAGTCATCGTATTAAATGAACTAATTAAATTAAATTAAATTAAGTATTAAATGACTGTGACTTAAATGATCAATATCATCAATACCAGGAATCAACAGACACAAACAAAGCTTCTTCCATCAAAACATCAGTTTTCAAATCGTGGGCAGAGATGGCAGTGACGTCATCATGCAGCTGAGTCATTTCCGTGAGCGTGCGACTGAAAAAGACGCGATCTTCTCCTCAGCTTGTGAGAAGGTGAAATGTGAGAAGACGCTGTTTGAACAGTGAGAGAGATGAAGATGTCCATCATCACCACACTGCAGCTGCTCTGGTGTCCTCCTCACTCCCGCCTCTGTTACCAGGCAACGCATCCTCCCTCCACCCCCGCCTCCTCCCGACCGATCTCCGCGAGCCGAACTCCGCAGCTGTGAGGCCGATCAGCGGTCTGATGGATCGCATGTGCCCGGTGATGTGTCCGGAACAGCCCGCTCCTCCGGAACAGCCCGCTCCTCCGGAACAGCCCGCTCCTCCGGCCGACACAGAGGAGGCTGCTGTCCGCGTCTCCTCCTCCGCTTTCCCGTGCTGACGCTCTCACGTCACCGGAACTCTGGCTCCTCCCTACCGCTCACCGTCGATCACGTGTCACAAACAGGCCAATGTAATAATAGTGAGTCACATTCTGATTTTTTAAACTTTTAATATTTTATTTTATCGACCCTAACAAACACAAACATGTTATTATTATTATTATTATTATTATTATTATTATTATTATTATTATTATTATTATTATTATTATTATTATACAATGATGATGATGGTGATGGTGATGATGATGATGATGATGATAATAATAGAACATTAAAGCTTTAAGAATATGACTTTATTGCTAAAAAACAAGTGTATGATTTCATATGAAATAACAAACGTACACAACAATGCTACACAAACAGACAGGTGGAGGTGTTTTTACATGATGATGATGGTGATGGTGATGATGATGATGATGGTGATGATGATGATGATGATGATGATGATGATGATGATGATGATGATAATAATAAAACATTAAAGCTTTAAGAATATGACTTTATTGCTAAAAAACAAGTGTATGATTTCATATGAAATAACAAACGTACACAACAATGCTACACAAACAGACAGGTGGAGGTGTTTTTACACTGATGTTTCCACTGTGCTCCTGAACAGAGCTCATGATCCAGCATATCACAAACCATCCCATCAAAAGTGGAACGTAGATTTATAACACATAGAAATTCTAATACATCAGCTGACAATAAATAGTGTGTAAAGAAACATAATATTTAGACGTGAATAAAGGTACAGGTGTGAGGATTGATGTCTGCTGCAGGCGACGGTGTAGACGTCTCTCTCTCTCTCTGTCTCTCTCTCACTCAGTGGTCAGTGTGTTTGTAGTGCTGACTCGTCCCATGATTGAGAGGCGTCATACTGTTAGAGAGAGAGCCAGAATAACACCAGCAGCACAGACAGGACTGGCAGAGAGACAGACAGGCCGAGAGAGCGACAGAGAGACAGACAGAGAGAGAGAGATGAGGTGAGCTTATTAAAGGGAAACTATTGTTTTGTTATTATACTGCAGTTAAGTTGTAAAACTGAAAATAGACAAATTTAAGAAAAACACAAAAGTCCTGTTTGTCTGGATTTCTCTATGTCAGGTGGGCGGAATGCCCCTTTAAACCAATATGTCACTGCTCACTTCTGTTAGCCGACGTGTTTGTCTCTTAAACACCAGTCACATGTGATTGTGTCTCTCTCTCCCTCTCTCTCTCCTCTGTCATCCTGCTGTGACCTCTGACCCTGTGACCAGGAGGTCAGAGGTCTCACCATCATCACCATCCAACCACAAAGCTCAGCTGTTTTTCACATTTTACCTTGAAGCAGTTCTTGAACTTCTTGGAGACGAAGAACAGGATGATGGGGTTGATGCAGGAGTTGATGGTGGCCATGTTGATGCTGAAGTAGTCCAACACCAACAGGAAACTACGGCGTCAGACGACGAGGGCGGGACATTAAATCACAGTCACAGACAAACAGAGGAGTTGCGTGTTTGTGTGCCTGTACTCACTTTAGTAAGTCACAGCGCCGTGCATCATGGGATCTGTAGATGGTCCTCTTCAGCAGGCGACTCAGGTGCAGTGGGAACCAGCACAGAGCGAAGATCAGCACCAGGCAGAAAACTGCTTTGGCTACTTCTCTACGCTGAGGAGAGAAATTCACCTCTGTCAGAGTGTCAGTTTATTAGGTACAGCGCTCTGACACGCGGTGGTAACAAGGCTCTGTTCAGGGGTTTCTATTATTTTGATCACTCTGTTTTCACATCCAAGAGTCAGATGAATTATCAGACTGCATCTGTGTGTGTGTGTGCGCGCTCACACACCTGCTTCAGGTGTTCGCTCAGTGAAATCCTCAGACTTCCTCTCTGGTGTCTCAGCATCTCGCAGGTCATCAAACCGTAGAAAACGACAGAACACGCCAGAGGCACGCAGAAGTAGAAGCCAAACAGCCACCAGTCCTTCGCATCCCGGTAGAACTGGACCACACACACACACACACACACACACACACACACGCACGCACACACACACACACACACACACACAACGTACGTCTGAGAACACTGCAGAGGAACCACAGCTCAGGGTCATAGGTTAAGGGGTCATGAACACAAAGGTTCAGTCTCCTAAGTGTGATCTTTAGTTGGAACCACTTGTTTGTGTTGTGTATCAGCTGACATGCTTGACTCTGGTAGCAGGTCAGCTGACCTGGGATCAGTTTCCAGTGCCTGGGTTGAGTTTGTTGATTCCAGTTTTGATGCTGAGACGTAAACAGGATGTGATGTTGTAAACAGAGCGACAGGAACCTCTCTCTGTCAGAGAGGGGAGAGTCTCCCTACGTGAACCACAGTAACACAACTGAGACACAATAATTCACTGTGAATTCACTTTACAGGTGTAAACGCACACTCACAGTCATAAACGGTGTCTTTGGCTGCAGCATGCAGGTTCTCATGGTCACATTCTTGTAGTCGAAGCTGACCATGTTGAATCCAATGGCCTCTGGTACGGCCAGCACGATGGACAGCAGCCATATCGCCACGATTTCCACTGCCGTCACCATGGGAACACCTGTACCCTGTACCCGAGACCAGGACGCCACGGCGCGATACCTGGATACCAGGCGGTAGAAGTTTCAAATTAATGTGTTAGTGTGCGTCTGTATTGCTTCAACTGTATTAGAACTTTCCAGAAAGTGATGTTGAGTTTTGTTGCCGCTGAAACACTTGGTGTCAAGTGGTCAGGTTGTGTGTGTTACCTGTCCACACTGAGCGCACACAGGTTGAGGACGGTGATGCCGACTGACGCTTTCTGCAGGAACGGGAACAGCTTGCAAAGGAAGAGACCAAAGACGCTGTCTGCAAACGGCCACCGCATCGCCAGGAGCTGCACACACACACACACACACACACACACACACACACGCAGAAACCAACACATTCACACAACACACAGAGAAGTTATAGGAAGTTTTGCCCCTGTTGTGTATTTTTTCATCATAGTCTCTTAACTTAACTTCACTTCACTTCACTTCACTTAACTTAACTCAACTTAACTTAACTGAACTGAACTGAACTCATATGATTAGAACATGCAGGTGCTCCACCTTGTAGATGTTGATTGGGATGTCGATGGAGATGTATATCAGGTCTCCCAGAGCCAGGCTGGCTATGAGAGCGTTGGGGCCGTTCCTCATGCTTTTGTTTTGGTAGATGATCCTCAGCAGGGTGGCGTTTCCAATGATCCCCACAGCGAAGATCAAGCAGGAGATGGCCGTGTTGATGTACTTGAAGGCGGTTTCTATCGAGGTCTCCTGCAGACAGCTCGGGGGCGGAGGTGGATGCGTGTTCATTGCCACAGATGAGTTGGAGGAAGACGAGTGAGGATCTCGCTCCTGTTTGTGTTTTAACTTGCTGATGAGCTTCAGCTTTCCCAGCTGGGAGTTCAGGGAGGAGAGGGGCTTGTTCACAGTCTCTTGTTCCAGATGTGGTTCGTGGTCCGAGGTCTGGAAAAGATGGTCGACAGCAGGTGGCAGAGGTGAGTCGGTGCTGCGGAAATCAGGAAGGTCCGACGTCATCAGCTCCGACAGAGACAGCTGGGATGAGAAGTTACTGTTGCAGCTAACTGGAGCAGCAAACACCAAACACCAGGCAACCAGCAGCAAGGAGAACATCTCAGGCCTGGAGAACACTCCTGACGGACATCTAATCCCACAGAGCATCCTGGAGCCTGCTGAGTCTGCAGTGCTTCCAGAACCAGCCGCAGGTTCACAACTGGTTTTTGGAGACTGATGTGTGTCCAGATGTGCAGAACCAGCTGGAGCTGGGTGGAATGGATGAAAAATGTAAAAAGTTCATGCAATGGAAAGTTGGAAAAGGTGCAGTCACAAGTTTACAGGAGGTAAAATTAAGTTCACCTGTAAAGGAAAAAATCAAACAATCGTTCCGAAATCCAAATGTCCCTAATGTGTAATGCTATAAGCAGATATGAGAACTCCCACCTGTTTACGATGCTCCGAGAAGCAGGAAGAGAAGAAAAGTACGTCCTGTTGACTTGAGACAAATGTGATGTCAAACTGATAGAGCTCACTTTTTAACCCTCCCTCCCGCTCTCTCTCTCTCTCTCTCTCTCTCTCTCTCTCTCTCTCTCTCTCTCTGATAGCGGTAAATACTCGCACGCCCACTCTGCTTGACCGTCTTTTTTCCACTCCTCCCTCCAGCGTTCATCAGCTGTCTCTTCTCACCTTCTCCCCTGTTTCCCCCATCACATCCTCTTTTCCCCTCTTTCATTAGAAACAAGAATAATAATAATAATAATAATGAAAAAGAATAATAATTAGCAGTTTGTCAAAAGAAAAAGGACACAAGAGAAGAAAATGAATTCATTGTATTTAGAAATACTTCTCCAGGAGTTGCCGCCCCCGACCCCCATAAACACTGTGACAAAAAGCCACTCTGAACTTTTACTACTCACACACACACACACTTACTCGATTTGACATGAAGACGTCTTAACCCATTTTTCCACTTATGAGATTGTTGATAAAAACAACGTTGTGGAAACTGAGGCAGTAAAGTTTATCACTGAGCTTTCATGAGAAATGTGACTTTATTGGAGTGTTTGAACACAAGTGTTGCCAGATTCACTCCATGACACCAGGAGTTTACAGTTTGTCTCTGTCTTTACTTTAGTCTCTTTACTTTAGTCATTTTACATCAGGGAATTCAGCTCCAGCTGCTCCAGCTGCTCCAGCTGCTCAGGCATCGCTGGGTTTGGTTATTTTTTTAGGCCTCTGTTTTTATCTTCATATTTGCAGGAGCTCATTTTAAACTCACACTTATGATGATGAAGGTCGTTCAAAAACAGGCACAGCAATCTTCCATTCAGCCAAATAGGAAGTTCAGACTGAAGTTGTCCCTCAGGGTTTGTGTTTCCTCAGGAGATCCTGCTGTGACTCTCCAGAGGTTTCACCATCAGTGACCTACAGCCCGCTGTGTGGGATGAGTCGAGTAAATGTTGTGGGTACACATCTGTAAACACGTGTATCAGTCTGACGTACATTCATCGTGACCTCTGACCTTCTCCCAGACCAACTTCATTCTGTTTGAGTCAATCTGACTTGGAATAGTCGAGGTCATCTTGGTGTCAGTGCTAAATTTGGTTCAGAAGAGAAGTCTGTGTGTGTGTGTGTGTGTGTGTGTGTGTGTGTGTGGTCAGTAAACATAAAGACAAACAAACGCAGACTGTACGTGACTTGCACCATGCAGGCACATAATGGGGTCCCTCTAACACACACACACACACACACACACACACACACTAACAAACACACAAGGTTCGACACATACAGCATTTGAACAAGGTGATAGTCGACAGTGGATCTGAATGTCATTTATCTGATACCTTGTCACATTATGTTTGATGCAACATTTCGATGACAAACAGTAACGAGGGAGGTCTTAGTGACATTAATTAAATTCATCTTAGTTTATAGTTTCCTGACTTTTTTTCAGAGATGAAAGGGAAATGGCTTTAATTGTACAGACGGAGGTTGTCAAGTGCTTTTTATTTGCGTTTTACCACCTGCTGTGCTCCTTTATGTTATTAGTCTCCACTCGTGGAAGTTTTATTTCCAGTTGTCGTGAAGCAGTCTGGTAAATGAACAAATGACACTGGAAGCTAATTAGCAGGAGAAGCACAAACAAGGCAAATCAGAGCGACAGGAAGCAGCTTGTGCAACTCAGCTGCTGCTGGTTTCCACCATGAACATGAAACTTTATTAAAAAGTCTTTGAAGGGCAGACACACACACACACACACACACACACACAGTGACGAGATGGAAATGTTTTACATCCAACATAAAGGAAGATAAATGAGATGTTTTGGATGAACCCAGCAGAGGTGTTGGAACTGTTCTTCTTCATTCAGGATCCCATGTGATGCTGTTTATTCTCATTTGTTTTATTCTAACGTCTATTTGTGGACGTTAAAGCAAAACAAAAGTAGAATGAATGAACAGTAAAAACAGGACGTATCAGCAGTATTTTAATAACAGAAGTTGAAAAGGTAAAAGTTTGAGCAATGAACCAGCAGGTTACAACTTCATGAGAAATGATTTAGAAACATAAGATAAAGATAATATAGTAAGATAATAGTCAGTAACACAATCACCATTTGAACATGAAATAAAGATAATAATGTAAAAGCACACAACAGGACAATTATCTCAGGTCAACACAAAGCTGCTGCGTCTACAGCATTAAACCTGTTGTGTTATAGTATTGGCTGTGTGTTGTGTTATTGCAGGAAATAATCATTTACATCTGAATGTAAAAGGACGTGACGTTGTTTCTGAACGGAACCGCGCAGCGCGAGGAAGCGCGCGCTCTTCTCGTTACCATGGTGACGGCGACTCTCCGCTGCAGAGGACGTTGCTGTTTCCAGGTGCGTTTCATGAGTTTTGACTCTTTACATTTTCACACCGTTGAGAACAGAGGTCTGTTTGAACAGAGGGAATAGCATCGCGTGCTAACGTTAGCTAAGCTAGTTCCATGTAAACATTCTGATCCGGTCTCCAATACAAAGTCAGTATGTTTCCCCTCGTCTGTTTGTTGACGTTTGGTGTCAGTGCAGTAGCTGTTAGCTGTTAGCTGTTAGCTGTTATGTAGCTTATGCTAGGAGGGTGCGTTCAACAGTCTCTTTTACCTGAAACAGCAACAAATAACACAATGTTTAAATGTTAAAACAAAGGAAACATAAGCTGCAAATGAGCATAAAAATGAAATGTTGTCGTTGTGATAGTGATTGTCATCAGATGCACAAAGTGTCAGTGTGTTTGTCCTTGTTGGTGACAGGTGAGGATGAACACAGACGGAGTCAGGCGGCGGCGAGCCGGGCTGGTTCTGCCTGTGCTGAGGCCCAGCAGCAGCAGGTGGAGGTCAGGGGGTCAGCACAGGTGAGCTGAACTCAGGAGCATTTACACTGCTGGTAAAACTATATGTTTGAAGTGTGTGTGTGTGTGTGTGTGTGTGTCAGCAGGCTAAAGCTGGAAAAGGAGTCGTTCCAAACCAGATCACCATTGGTTGAATCTGCTCAAATCACCTCAAAGGAAGGCATTGCACAGTGAGTTCAGTCATCCTGACAAATTGTTGTTTTTCTCTGGCTCCTTCCTGTTTTTCTTCTTTGCGACTGTATAGTTTCCTTCTGCCACAGGCATCAGTGACTCGTATGTCAGAAATGTAGAGCTGCTGTTTCAGCTGCAGGACACAAGCACAACACAAAGGTCATGTCAATGTTCAGTCAGTTCAGTCAGACACACAACAGTAGCTGTGACATCGCTGTTATTCAGGACTGACTGATCTGTCGTCTGTTGTTGTCTGGCATTCATGTCATGTGATGCTGTGAGCTGTTGTCTCACGTTTTGTCTCGTACAGGTTCAGAAACAGTCTGAAACATAATATCTGCATGCAGATGCTTCAGGACGGACACCACAGGTCTGTTTTCACTCAGGCTCTCAGTGATGGATCAAGCTTTATGAATGAGTTTCTATTTGTTTTACATGACGCTGTTCTGTGTCTGCCTGTCAGGTCCTTCTCAGAGCTCTTCTCTCTGCTGCAGTCGGAGCGGGCCCGGCGGGCCGCAGCTGAACCGGGCTCCGCTCTCAGGCTTCAGGCTCCACTGGAGGAACAGCGAGACAAATTGGAGACCATGAGGCTTCACCTGTGCCGGGCTGAGCAGGCTGAAAGGACCGGTACCCCTGCACACACATGCATATTAATTTACAACTCAAAGACTTAAAGCGGTCTATAAAATGAAAAGTGATTTTTGAAAATTTCATTTTGTATTTTGCAATGGTCAACTTCTGGTCATGTTAATGAGTGTAGATGTAAATGAAGCTGTTCTTTGTCTTTTTTGGATGGTGTCTTATTCTTCCCCATTCATGACAGACTGTGTGTGTGTGTGTGTGAAGGTTCATGGTTGGTGGCGTGTGAGCAGCGTCTGCTCTTGGGTCAGTACTTCTCAGCTCCAGAGGATCTGTTGCTGAGTTTGCACTTTTACCAGAGCTGTGCAGACAGAGAGGGAGGAAGCAGCTTGAGACCGGCCACCGAGGCCCGGGCCTGCATGGCTGAGATCTACCTGCAGCAAGGTGGACAACACTCACACACACACGCATACACATAACTGACTGAAAGTCAGTTGTAAAATAACAGGCGTAAAACTACATATACTACACTACACTACATCACTACACTACATATGGACATGATTATGGAAGTTAAAGGTTAAAGAGTTGAGAATAAATCTGATTCATAAGATCTTCTGGGTCCCACAGGAGAGCTGGAGGAGGCGAGGCAGCAGGCAGAGCTGTGCCTCAGGCAGGCAGATGAGGACGGCTGGATGGACCCGGCCGGTCAGCAGCTGAAGCTCCGGGCCAGGCAGACACTGTGGAAGATCTACAGCCATGTAGCCAGCACCCAGCTGGACACAGCACACTACAGCGAGGCGCTGGAGCTGCTCCACAAGGGTCTCAGCATTGCCACAGAGTGTAGGTGGACACGGCCAGCATGTGTGTGCATGTCTGCATGTATCTGACTTCATATAGACAGCATGTTGAAAAACAGTAGTGGCGTGATTAATGAATCCACAGGAACAAGCTCACACAACAACACTGTCAAAAATATGTTGGACATAATAGTAAAGAGTGAAACAGCCCTGAGGTCAAACCCACATCTCTTTAGCTTAAAACTGACCTGTCTTTCTGTTTCAGCTGAAGACAGACAGATGGAGGGGGAGGCGGCCTATCGACTGGGACTAACCTATCAGAGAACAGGAGACCATGACGCAGCCAAAACTGTACGGGTGTGTCTGTGTGTGTGCGCGTGTGTGTGTGTGTGTGTGTGTGTGTGTGTTTGTGTAATGAGTCATAAACTGTGATACACACACAGCACTTTGACTGTAACATGTTTACTGACTATATAACTGTTGAACTGACAGGACAAACTGTTTGTCCAGTTCTTGGACATTTCTGTGCAGATGTATGAGACACTGCAGGATGCAGACAGAGTGGGAAAAGCCTACAAGGCTATGGTGAAGTCACTAGAGAGGTATACACACACACACACACATCATACACACACATGCGCCTCATACATTGTTTCTATATTTGGTTATTGTGTGTGTGTGTGTGTCAGTATGGGAAACACAAATCTGACCATCCAGCATCTGGAGAAGTTAGCTGACATCTCTCGAAGCAATGGACTGCAGCACAACTTGGTGGATGCCTACCTGTGTCTGGGCAATATCTACTACACCATGGTATAAAACACACACACACACACACACACACACACACACACACACACACATCTAGTATCAGTACAGCTGTGAGATGAAATAAATCTGTTTTCCTCTTTTTTAAAAAGTAACAGTGAGTTTTTATTTTGATTTACTCTAATGAAACACTGTGTTTCCCTTCATTCAGTATGTTAGAATCCAATTGATAATAAATAAGTTTACCTCCATCACACAAAAGATTTTTTTTTGTTTTGTTTTTGGGTGTCAGGTTCTCCACTTTAACAAGATGACTCCTCTCTCTCTCTCTCTCTCTCTCTCTCTCTCTCTCTCTCTCTCTGTCTTCATAGGGTCAGTATAGTAGAGCATGTGAATTCTTCCACCAGGGTTATGAAGCCGCCTGTCACATAGGAAATGTGTCTCTACTGCAGAAAGCTCAGGTACATTTGTCTTTTCATTGTCTCGTCTTTAAAAGACAATTTTCCTCATTCGGAGTCAGGTAAATACGAGTGGAGATACATATGGTTTCCAGTAGATGTTATCAGAACCAGGTGATCAGCTAAAACATTAACAGGTGTAAAAAGACATTCCAATAAGGTCAAGGGATATGATAACGAGCTCCACAACAGCCACTCAACAATAACATGACAGGAAAATTAGAGTTAATCCACCAGCTCTTCTCCAGTGAACATCAGTGTGTCTCTACATGAACACTTACAGCTGTTCTCCTGTGTGTGTCAGGTGTGGGTGTCCTGTGCTCGTGCTCAGACGCTAAGCAGGAAGTACAACACCGACGTGGAGTCGACCTCGCCGGCTGCCCTGCATCGGCTGCTGGTCTGGAAGGAAACCAGAGGCTGTGAGGAGCTCGGTCACATGACTGACGACTCTGTGATTGTGTCAGGAGGAAAATGACAGCCTTTTCACATTAAAGAAGTTGTGTTTTTAAATTGGAATGGTTGTCATGATTCAAGGCTCGTAAGTTATATTTTCAAACACAGTGTGCGGGCCGAGCCCCTCTGGTTTTGCCAGAACACAGTGACATGGAGTATGTTAATGAAATGACACTGGTGATTTCACATACAACCAACCCGAATTCATCTGAGGAACAAACTTGGAAAAAATCAAACCAATGTGACAAGAAATTTCCTCCACTGCCAGATGGTGGCGCTGTACCAGCTAGTGCAAGTGGATATCATTATAATCTTAATAACCAACATTTTTACCTAATAACTTGACGTCACTGATGACATCATGAAAGGATATGGAGTTATTTCAGTGTATTACAGTGAAGAAAAATCTGAGGAATCCAAATTGAGGTTTCAATATATTTCATTTATTTACAGAATTTTAAATCATATAAATCATTGTTACCAACGTTTAGTTTTCCTGGGTGGTTAATTTTGAAATATGTCAGAATTTTGTAATAGATTATCTTGGCAAAAGTGTTTACGGTAGTTTTGCGTCATTGCAACAGTCGTTACGGCTGCTGGGGCCCACGTGTCCGGAAATGGCTCCGGTAGGCGTGTGTGTTTACTTTCAGCGGAGGCGCTGTGGAACTTGTGTCCGGTTGGTGTGAAGGGGGCCCGGCGGGTGTGTTCGGGGAAGCCCGGGTGAAACATGGGGCTCCTGGCGAGCGTACGGAGGGAATGGTTCATCATCGGGATCGTGCTGGTCATCCTCTCCGCCAAGCTGCAGCCCAGCCTCGGCGTCAGAGGAGGTGAGCGGTCGGGGTTTGTTCACCTTTAACCCCACTCGTTAGAAAATAGACTCATGTTGAAGCAACTGTTAAAAAAAAACACCACAACCCGCGTTGAATGAAACGACAGGCGGCTGAAGACAGAGGTCTGCTCGGAAATGACCGCTTTTACATTCGCTCAGTGCCGGGGGGACACGGATCAGGTCCCGGGGACAAACCTCAGACCTGAAACCAACCGGCGGGAGGCGGTGAATAAATCGGCGTAGGACGGATTTGTACTGCGGAGTTTTAATTTTCATAAGGCGACCACTTTTAGCCCGCTCACCTGAGCGTCATCACAGTGGACGGAAACCGGAATGAATGACGTTTCCGGTGCGCGTGAGATGTAATAAATACTGGATCACATGAATGACGACAGTTAATGAGTGTGTCCATGTAACTGTTACAGGGTTGTGTGTAAATGGGTTCATTTTCTAAATGGAGTTTTGTTGCTGCGAATAAGACCTCCAGCAGTGGCTCCTGTGTGTGTGTGTGTGTGTGTGTGTGGGGTGTGTGTGTGTGCGTGTGTGCGTGCGTGTGTGTGTGTGTGTGTCTGGCACTGTAGTGACACGTTGCATTCAGCTGCAGTGATGTTGACACCACTGAATGAATGATGAATGAATGATGTCAGACAAGAAAATAATAATCATGGCAGATTCATGTTCAATAGGAAAATGATTCAATTCAATTTCAATATATTTTATTTTTATTCCCTAAAGGAGCAAACTCCAAACTGCAGCTCACTGCTCTTTTAATGTTTGACACACTTATTGTGTTTAATATGTAACTCTCTCTCTCTCTCTGCCTGTCTCACTCTCTCTCTCTGCCTGTCTCTCTCTCTCTCTCTCTCTCTCTCTCTCTCTCTCTCTGCCTGTCTTACTCTCTCTCTCTCTCTCTCTCTCTGTCTGTCTCTCTCTCAGGACCATTAAAGCCAGAAGTCACTGTGGCATATTTCGCCGTCTCGCTCATTTTCTTCAACAGCGGCTTGTCGTTGAAAACAGAGGTGAGACAGGGACGTGCTTGTGGGCTGAGGACAGTGGAACCACCTGACTGGCTGGTCCATTTATTACAATAAATTAGACTGGCAGCTGCTACATGTTGAATTGTTGATGATGTAGTTCCATATTCACACTCAGATCCTCAGCACAGAGGTGACAGAGCAGAATATGGACGTTATGTCTACACTGGGTGGTGGTTGGTCTCCATCAGGGTGTTGGCGTTATTACAGGAAGTTATGCTGCAGATGAAAATAATGAGAAATCATGAAGAGCGTCTCAGCTTATGAATGAAGCCCTGTCTGACCAATGAGAACTTAGCATTCGATTCATTAAAGTTGTATCTTCTGGCTCTGCAGGAGTTAACCAGCGCGTTGCTTCACATTCGCCTCCACCTGTTTGTCCAGTCGTTCACGCTGATCTTCTTCCCGCTGGCCATCTGGCTGCTGCTCAGAGTGCTGACACTGACCAACATCGACCAATGGCTGCTCAGAGGGTAGGAAGTTTGTGTGTGTGCGTGTGTGTGTGTGCGTGTGCGCACGAGCATGTGAGAGCGTGAATGCCATCCTTTATTCAGGTTCCTTCCACACTGTACCTGAAGGCTCAGACTGAAAGATCCACATTCACTGGTACAACAGGCAGGGCTCTGTGTGTGTGTGTGTGTGTGTGTGTGTGTGTGTGTGTGTGTGTGTGTGTGTGTGTGTGTCTGAAAAAGGTGCAATTTCATTAGAAACTCAAAATGTCACGTTGTCATTGAAAGCAGCATTCAGAGTCTCTTTACTCTCCTCACCACATGGGGGCGCTTTAAAAGAAGCAATGAGCTGAACGTCACAAATGGAGGTCTGTGGAGATCATTGAGGATGTTTACGTCCCTCTCATGAGTCTGTGGAGATGAGGAAGGTTATTGGTTATTTCTGTTATTGGTTATTGGTTATTTCTGTTATTGGTTATTGGTTATTTCTGTTATTGGTTATTGGTTATTTCTGTTATTGGTTATTTCTGTGACTGACTGAGCAGTAAGGTGTGGATTAAACACTGAATCTGTCAGACTCTGAGTCAACCTCCTCAAACAGTCCAGATCATAACGACACGTCAGAGACACACGTGTCAGAGAGACACAGCAAACCCTCACACTTGAACAGCTGTGCCAGTGAATGCAGCACGAGTACTAATTACTTCCAGTCGACTCACTAACCAGTTAATCTACTGATGGATGTTATATTGAACATTAAGACCTGACGACCTCTGATGTCATGATGAAGTTACCTGTGTGTGTGACCTTTTGAGTGAAAGGTCCTCACAGCCACAAACCAATAACGATGGCTCCTCTTCAACCTGCTGTTGCCGTTGCCTAGGTTACAGACTGTGAGCTGCATGCCCCCTCCGGTCTCCTCTGCTGTGATTCTCACCAAGGCGGTCGGTGGCAACGAGGTAACACACTCACATGTTCGCAGGTCGTTAATGGTGCAGTATTGGCGAGCAATAAGCACTGCGTTGTCATGGCACCCAAATGTATATACATATATAAATGTGTGTGTGTGTGTGTGTGTGTGCTCCCAGGCGGCTGCCATCTTCAACTCGGCCTTCGGAAGCTTCTTGGTAAGACATTTGTGTTGCAGGGTGGAGGTTAGCAGGTTAGACTCAGGGTGTGAGGTGTTCCTGAAAGAATGTGACACTGAACCCTGTGTTTGTAAATCATCAGTGTAATTGTGTATCTGTTCTCCAGGGAATCATAGTGACGCCGCTGCTGCTGCTGCTGTTTGTAAGTCTGACCTGCTGACTTCACTATCAAACACATTATTCTCCCCCAAACCAATGTTTATCTCTGATAATCAGGCTTAAAGCTAAAATATTCATCCATTATTCTGAATGGAGTCTGGTGTGTTTGTTACCACGTGTGACTGCAGAGGGCGACGTACACAGCCACACTAAGTTAAACACACGCTATGTCTCTGCTGCCCCACATGTTGTTTACACCTAAAGGTGAGCTGATCACATGACACTGGGCAGGTGACACAGCTATCACAGTTACCTGCCAGACAAGTGATCACCACAACATAATGATAGGCCATACACTAACGTGTCTGGGTGTGTGTGTGTGTGTGTGTGTGTGTGTGTGTGTGTGTGTTGTCCCGGTTCCTCCTCCTCCAGCTGGGCTCTTCATCCTCCGTTCCCTTCTCCTCCATCTTCTCTCAGCTCTTCATGACTGTCGTGGTTCCTCTGATCCTGGGTCAGGTAGGAGTCAAACAAAGCACACACACACACACACACACACACACACACACAGAATGTCTGACAGCGACTCTACTCTGGATGTGTGTGTGTGTGTGTCGGTGTAGGTGTGTCGACGGTTCCTCCGAGAGTTTCTCGAGAGGAGAAAACTTCCATTCGGTGCCGTCAGCAGCGGCGTCCTCCTCATGATCATCTACACCACCTTCTGTGATACGTTCAGTAACCCCAACATCGAGCTGGATCCCATCAGCCTGCTGCTGGTCGTCCTCATCAGTCAGTACAATGTCACACACACAGGCATCTACACACACATGTGTGTGTGTGTGTGCGTGTGTATATGTGTATTTGTATGTACGTTTGTGCAGTGAAATGTGTCTTAGATCAGCTTTTTCTTCTCTACAGTTTTTTCCATCCAGCTCAGCTTCATGCTGCTTACGTTTGCCTTGTCGACCAGGTCAGTCTCCTCATCCTCATCCTCATCCTCATCCTAATCCCCATCCCCATCCTAATCCTCATCCTCATCCTCATCCCCATCCCCATCCCCATCCCCATCCCCATCCTCATCCTCATCCCCATCCCCATCCCCATCCTCATCCTAATCCCCATCCCCATCCTCATCCTAATCCCCATCCCCATCCCCATCCTCATCCTCATCCTC
>JAFBJQ010001022.1:225348-232848 GCA_016785345.1 Trinectes maculatus
CATCCTCATCCTCATCCTCATCCCCATCCCCATCCCCATCCCCATCCCCATCCCCATCCCCAACCTCATCCCCATCCCCATCCTCATCCCCATCCTCATCCCCATCCCCATCCTCATCCCCATCCCCATCCCCATCCTCATCCCCATCCCCATCCCCATCCTCAACCTCATCCTCATCCCCATCCTCATCCTCATCCTCATCAGTCAAACATGTGTTTTAACAAAACTCTTTACCTGCAGGTCAGGTTCAGGATTCAGCCCTGCAGACACCGTGGCCATCATCTTCTGCTCCACACACAAATCACTGACCCTGGGTACGTGCACACTCTCGTGCTGTTAACCATCAACCTGTACAGTGAGTCAGCACATTGGGACAAACAGGACTCTCTCTGCAGGTATCCCGATGCTGAAGATCGTGTTTGAGGGCTACGAGCACCTCTCCCTCATCTCAGTGCCTCTGTTGATCTACCACCCCTCTCAAATCCTGCTGGGCTCCGTGCTCGTGCCCACCATCCGCAGCTGGATGACCGGCCGACAGAAGGTAGGCGCTCCTCACAGGTCACACCTCACCCTGTGACCTGTGACCTCCTTCCTCCAGAGAGAGCAGGCTGCATTCCAATACTAACCTCTTCACCTTGTCTCCTGTCCTGCAGTCTAGTCTGTTGTTGAGATAGGGCCGCATTCCAACGCCGCTGCCTTCAGTGAGTAGAGAACTGACTGCGATCCATGTTTACAGCCTGCGTCCACAGGCAGCTGCTTTGACATCAACGTTGTCAACGCTGCTGTAAATGAATGTGAATAAGCTGATCTACATTATTTATGATCTGACATTAACACGTGGCTCAGCCATCATAAGCTCACGGGAGCTTCCAGCAGAACAGCAGCTGCCTGTGGACACAAACGAACGAATCGTTAGCGTTCCCTGGCCGATGTGTCGATGTGGTGTGAGTCTGTGACGGTGCGTTCAGCAGCGTCCTCTGGGTTTCTGCCGTTACCTCACTGGAAAACAGGAAATCACTCTGTAGCAATACACTGCTGGACACATCGCTGCAAACTCCCCTGCTTCGCTTTGATCAGGGTCAAAGGTCACAGACCCCGTTCGGCTGCTATCAGGCAGATGGTGGTGATCTTAGACATGTGTATGTGACGTGGAGTTGTTATTGTCAAGTGTAATTCCAGCCCTGATTTACAACATATTCATCACTGACCTTTATGGAACCTAAAGGTCCAGTTCACCCAAATCTAAATGCAACCAGGATCTTATTGAAAAAAAGTAATTTGTTCAAATCACTGAATAATTTCAGATTTGCTACTTTCCATTCATCTCGTTTAATTCTGGCCGCACTAACAGAACGGGGGGAGGAAATATTAGGAGGAGGAGGATGTATTGACACGCTGACATTTCTCTCACTCACTCCTGCCTCCTGCTGGGGTTTGTACAAATCTGTCTCTGTCTGTGTCTGCGTCTGCGTCTGTGTCTGTGTCTGCGTCTGTGTCTGTGTCTGTGTCTGTGTCTGTGTCCGTGTCTGTGTCTGCGTCTGCGTCTGTGTCTGTGTCTGTGTCTGCGTCTGTGTCTGTGTCTGCGTCTGTGTCTGTGTCTGTGTCTGTGTCTGTGTCTGTGTCTGTGTCTGTCTGCGTCTGTGTCCATGTCTGCGTCCGTGTCTGTGTCTGCGTCTGCGTCTGTGTCCGTGTCCGTGTCCGTGTCCGTGTCCGTGTCCGCGTCCGCGTCTGTGTCTGCGTCTGCGTCTGCGTCTGTGTCTGTGTCTGTGTCTGTGTCTGTCTCTGTCTCTGTCTGTGTGTCTGTGTCCGTGTCTGTGTCTGTGTCCGTGTCTGTGTCTGTGTCCAGGCGGTGAAAGGATCAGCGCTCCAGCCCATCTGACGAGGACCAGAGCAGTTTTTTTGGTGCTGGTGCTGTGAGAGACTGAGGTGGAGGGACACTGGAGTCATGTGCCTTAATTACTCAACAGAGATCATCTCAGTTGGGAGAAGATGAGTCGCCTTGATTTTCTAATGTTTCTATGAAGACTTTTTCCATCACATATAGTTTTATACTGAAAGGACATATTTTATTTTTATAAGGTGCGTTTGGTTTGTAAAACTGGGACCACGTTCTGTTATTTGTCTTTTGTCTTTGTCTGAACTGTAACTGCCAGAGAACGTGGACATGCTGGGTCATCAGAAAAAAAAAAAAAACTGAGAAGGAAAGAAAAGAAGACTTTTTCTTCTACGAACTCAAATCTAGCAAATCTACAAGTCAAGACAAAGCTCCCGCTACAAGAAAAAACATGGAGGCTGTTTCACCTACACCTGCCCAGCAGCACCAAACCACCTGTGTGGTGGTGATGCTGCCACTCCTCTTTCAGAAGGAACTCAAGTCTCACTATGCAAATCCCATTGTTCTTGTGGTTATCATGATTAACCTCTCCTGCAGGAGGCCGACGCCCGAATGAGGAGGCGACAGAGACTCCACACACAACAACTTCACGCCTTCTCTTTCCACTCGTCAATCCATTTCTATTGTATAACCAGTTTTTTAATTTCCTGATCATGATCTTAAACAGGTTATGGAGCAACAATGAGTTTTCCGTGTCACATGCCACAGCACCTTTTACCTTCAGACAACTCTGTATTTCAATGTCATTTGAATAGTCATTTTTCTACATTTGGATATAAAGACATGTGACACCTCCAGGTGACTGTCGTATCCATGGCAACTCGCACCAAGCTCATTACCATGGAGACGACAGTTTCTCTGCCGGTTCCTGTGTCAGTATGGGGCTCAGTGAGGCCTGTAGTCACGACGCGGCTCGTGCCGATGCGTCCAGGCACAGTTTACTGTCCGTCTCCATCTGTTTCCAGCCTGAAGGTATTTTGAGAAAAGACAAAGTGTGGGACGCGTAGGATCACGTCCATCTGCTCTTCTACTGCTTTATTAAAAACTAAACCAAAAAACAACAACAAAACTGGAAAAACTATTCTTTTCCTTCCTGTGGCCTGCATCACACTGCTTGAGCTAAAATACACACACACACACACACATACACACACACAATATATGAGAATGAGTAATACTTTTTATGATGTGACACGTTACAAAAACACAAACTCTAACGATGCAGTGTGTAAATCCTACTGTTACATGAACGTGGTCTAATGACAGAATCACAGAGCTGAACTCATCAACTCCGTACGTCTCCGTCCCCCTGCGGGACACCAAATGGTGTGTGTCCTCGCCGGCTTGTCTACAGGTTATAGTTCACTGTGTCGTCGTCACGAAACAAAATGATGTAAAAACAGCCTTTGGCGTTGTGATGTTGGAGCGGTGTCAGACAGCTGGAGGCAGAAAAGCCAGGTTACGTTGTTGTATCTTCTGATTTGAAACAGAAACCTCTGCCTTTGACGTTTTTGTGTGTCGTCGCTTGTCGTTTCAGTCTCTGGGCGATGCCAGTATGTCGTACTCTGCCAGAAGCACAACACTGTTCTCTCGGATTCTCCGGACCCGGACCAGGTCTCCACACTCCTGGACATGGATCAGCCCCCTCTCTCCTCTCTCGTACTCCCGCTCCCTGTCGTTCAGGGTCACCTCTGTCTGTTTGCCACAGGCCTGGCGGTACACGTATCTTAACCCCACCACCAGCACCACGCCTAGGCCGGCCGAGCAGCCCAGGAGCATGCCCAGCTCCCAGGCACTGTGTCTGGGGATGATGTCTGGATACTTCCCTTCCCTGTCTGGAGCTCCAGACGGATTGGAGGGAGGTTTCGGTTTCGTTTCACTTGGGGGCCGGTTTGGTTTTGACTCGTGGCCGTGATTTCGTTTGAGGTCTGGACGGGGTTCAGGGTTTAGGTGAAGACGTGGTCTTTGGCTCTGTGGTTTGAGAGTTGGCTCCGGATCAGAGGGGGCAACGTGGTTCTGTATGAGCAACTTCTGACCTGCGGTTAGTTCCTGGGAGGGCAGAGGGGAGGTGGAGGGAAAGAGTGGGTTGTAGAGAGAACGAAGGGGAGCTGGAGAGGGTCGGAGGTGAGGGGAGGTAGACGAAGGAGAAGAAGAAGTGACAGAGGAGATGAAGGACGTCGAGGAACCCGGTGAAGGAGGTGAAGGGGGAAAAGAAGAAGCTGTCAATGCAGCTGAGAGAGAGGAAGAGGAGGAGAGGGTGGAGGAAGAGGAGGATGAAATAGTGGAACCTGTGATCAGCTGGGAAGAGGAAACGGGAGTCGAGGGAGGAGTGGATAAGGAGAGTGTGCGTGGAGGAGGTGGTGGATGTCTGGAGGAGTTTGAGGGCGGCACAGGAGGAAGAGGAACAGAGAGTGGGGAAGGAGACAGGAGAGCAGAAAAGGTGGCAGCAGTTCTGGGCCGGTTCTTGGTGGAGGAGGTCAGAGAATGAAAGGAAGAGCCTGTAGAGTGGTAAAGAGGAGTGGTGGGAGCAGGATGGATGAAGGTAGAGGAGGGCAGAGCATGAGCAGTCACAGAAGATGCAGATGGAGGAGTGGGCAGGAGATGAGACTGAAGAGAATCTTCTCCACGCGTTGGAATACCTGCTTCAGACTTTGATGTCAGCAGGAGATGGTTTGAAGACCGAGATGTTTGTGAGGACTGAGTCACCTTCAGTTCAAAGTGTTGTGCCGGGGTGGCACCAGTGTGGGAGTGAGGTTCGGACCACGGTCGGGCGGAGCCACCTGAAGTCCCGGGTGACGAGTCCGTTTGGGGCTGCGGGAGGGGTTTGGCTGGGGAGGGGTGAACCTGAAGGAAAGACCTGGGGGAGAACGTTGGGGGATAGATGTGAGGACTCTGTGGTTGGGACCCGACACTCAGATCATCTTTCATCTGGGACTTGTCAGGTGGACTCGTCACCTGGAGGGGAAGTGAACTGGTCTGGGTCTTGGAGCGGACTGAAGTACTCTGCTTCTGGGTTGTTTCTCTTTGGCCGGTGGAAGACCTTCTTGGGGGGGTTGTGTTTCGGAAGCTAAGCCTGGTTGCAGGTGTCGACGCGGTGGCGGTCTGCAGGTTTAACACTGTGTCTTCTGTTTGAGGAACGGCGAGTTTTGAGTGGTTTAACTTTGTTTTGGCCTCGTTTCTTTGAACCCAGTGCAGCGCAGAGCGAGCGCTGGATGACCTTTGAACCTTGACGTTTGTGGTTGAAGGTTGAGTCTCAGGAGTGTGTTGGGGGAAAGAGAGAGAGCTTTCTGGGCCCTTTGTGTGCGTGAGAGTCCGACCTGGGAGGGACCCTGCAGTTGTGATGCTGTGAGTTTCTCTGGCGGTGGTGGTGTTCTGAAGACTTCCTGGAGTCTGAGGTTCTGCGCTGTTGACTGCTGGCTTGGTGGAGTGGTTATCTTCTGGGGATTGGGTTGCTGAGCTGCTGAACACTGAAACTGGATGAGTGACGGTTCCTACCGTTGTGTAGTTTTGGGTTCCAGTGCGTCTTTGTCCAACGTGTCCACGGGCAGAAGCAGCGCGGGCCGGGGTCTTTGTTTGTGTGGGAACTGACAGGAGAAAGGTTTCAGTGTCAGGTGTCAGAAACTGAGAGTTGTAATCCCTATGTGTGTGTGTGTGTGTGTGTGTGTGTGTGTGTGTGTGTGTGTGTGTGTGTGTGTACCTGGCAGAGGGGTGACTCCACCTCGCTGTGGACGTCCATCACGCACCACCGCCGACTCAATGTGTGCCCAGTACACAAAGTACGACTGCACCACTGTGATGCTGAAACAGTGGAGAATAGAATGAAGATCTGTGAAGAGCCCATACGTTGATGTAGGACTTCACCTTCATGATCAAGAACTTTGTCGACTTACTGGAACCGCAGGTCTCCCATCGGTGCATCAGGGGCTCGCCACACAAACGACAGGTTTCTCTTCAGCTGTTTGTCAGAGTGGGTGATGGTGTCCGCCTCCGACAGGCAGCGCAGGGTGTGGGTGCCGGGAGGGGTGAAGGTCCAGGAGCCACCCATCAGCACAGGGCCGAGCCTGGGGGACGTGGCTCCTGCTCCAGCTCCATCTCTTGTCTTGACCCCAACTCCGTCCCTGTCCCCGCTCCTGTCCCTGTCCCCGCTCCTGTCCCTGTCCCTGAGAGTGTCCACGCTGCGAGCCTGAAGCAGGAAGCCCATGAAGTCCCGCGAGCTCCGGACGGTGACTGCAGACACCGGCGAGACACAGAGACACAGAGACACAGAGACACAAAGTGGAGACATTACACAAGTTGTTGTAGAGTTGTTGTTATGAACGGTTCAATGACGTGAGGACGTTCAATGTGCCAATCAGAACAGAGCACCGTTTCATACCCATTCATTCACCTTTGACCTTATCTCTCTTCCTGTGTGTGACCTGAGTGCTGCAGGAGAAATGGAAAAAGGTCTTTTTAAATAAATCACACACACACACACACACACACACACACACACACACAGTCTCTGTGTTTCCCTTTGTTCTGTGTCCTGTCATCTTGAACCAAACCAAACCGGTTTCCTCAGGTTATTTATTCTGTTCAAACTGTTGCCTAACCCAGAGGGGGAGGGGAGGGGGTAGGGAGGGGGGTGAGGGTGGGGGGGGGGGGGGGGGGGGGGGGGGGGGGGGGGGGGGGGGGGGTTGTCTACCTGTGATGAGGTGTCCGGGCAGGTAGGACGAGGCAGACGTGTGCAGGGTGACGTAGCTGTGCTGCAGGTCCTGAGGCTGAGCGTGGATGTGGTCAGGAATCATTCCCTGACAGGAGGCGCGGGGGGGGGTTGTCTACCTGTGATGAGGTGTCCGGGCAGGTAGGACGAGGCAGACGTGTGCAGGCTGACGTAGCTGTGCTGCAGGTCCTGAGGCTGAGCGTGGATGTGGTCAGGAATCATTCCCTGACAGGAGGCGCCGCTGGCACCGTGAGAAAACGCCATGATGGGCGGAGCCAGTGAGAGCAGGAGTGCACCCACCCCCAAACAGCTGAGAGTCACGTGCATCTGTGCACGCGCACACACACACACACACACACACACGCACACACACACACACACACACACACGCACAATGTGAGAAGCCCTGGGGTTTATTAATTAATACATAAAGAATGAGACCTAATGTTTGCTCATTGAGGACAAACACACATCCTGCAACGATTCATTACTGATCACTCATTAATACTGAATATTGATCACTGATCACTGTGGTGATGAATCCATAAATATCTTTACCTTGTGCAGCAGTAACCCTCTGGACCTTTCTCCTTCTTCTTCTCCTTCTTCTTCTTCTTCTTCTCCTTCTCCTTCTTCTTCTTCTTCTTCTTCTTCTTCTTCTTCTTCTTTTCCTTCTCCTTCTCCTTCTCCTTCTTCTTCTGAATCACTCCTTCACAGTCTCCTTGTTTAGGTTTTTTGTGTTGTTGGAGACAGATGTGGGGAAAATCTCCAGGCTCTCTGGTTCCTGACAGAGAAATGTGAGGATGAGCTTAAAGAGTTTGGAGAGATCAGTGTCCAGGATACAGGGCTGGGTGTGTGTGTGTGGGTGTGTGTGTGTGTGCGTGTGTGTGTGGTTGGGGGG